>JAKSZT010053770.1:54853792-54865784 GCA_026826555.1 Tolypeutes matacus | reverse complement strand
TTTTTTTAATAGCTGCCATTCTGATGGGTGTAAGATGGTATCTCATTGTAGTTTTGATTTGCATTTCCCTGATAGCAAGTGATGTTGAGCATTTTTTCATGTGCTTTTTAGCCATTTGTATTTCTTCCTTGGAGAAGTGTCTTTTCAGGTCACTTGCCCATTTTTTATATGGGTTGTTTGTCCTTTTATTTTCGAGGTGAAGGATTTCTTTATATATGCAGGATATTAGGCTCCTATCAGATATATGGTTGCCAAATATTTTTTCCCATTGGGTAGGTTGCCTTTTTATTTTCTTAATAACATCCTTAGAGGTGCAGAAGTTTTTAATTTTGAGGAGATCCCATTTATCAATTTTTTCTCTTGCTGCTCGTGCTTTGGCTGTGAAGTTCATGAAACCATTTCCTATTACAAGGTCCGGTAGATGCTTCCGTACATTATCTTCCAAGGTTTTTATGGTTTTGAGAGCTCTAGTTTTGTTAAACAAACAGCAAGGGTGTTAATCAATACCTTTTATTGGATTTAGGTACATAAAATAGGCCACAAATGAAGAGTGTGGCTAAAATAAAAGCTTTAGTCTACAGACTACAGGAAACAGCTAATATTCATTCTGAGTTGCCACAGGGTTTTGTTTGGAAATATTTCTATAATATGGGAAAAAAGAATATCAAAATATAATGAAATATTATCAATGATCTGATAAACATAACTCCATAAGTACTGCATAAATTAAGCTGATGTCTAATTCCCTCCATTTATATAAAATGTAAAAGTGATTAGACAACAAATTCAATTGATCTTATGCATGAGAACATTTCTTGACAGAGACAAACATTTAAAGATTATTTGGGCCAAAAGGAGCAACTGTAAACTATGTTCCAAATCTCCTTTGAGAAAGAGTTTGTGTGTGTGATATAATAAACAACTCCATCCAAAGAAAAAAATTAGCATTCCTTATAAACTATTTAAGCATTTTCTGATAGATGTTAATTGGATTAAAACCTCTTCAAAGAAACTATTAACCCATCTATCCAGTTCACCATCATTAGACTTTGAACCTAGTTTAACAATAAGAATCTTATCACTCTTTTCCCTATAAAATAAGTCTTTTCCAAGAGAGAAATCCTTGAAAAGATCTTCTAGAAGACTTTCACCTATAATAAGCTTATAAAATCTTTGACATGTGTGCATAACTAATACCCAATGTTATCTTAGCATTTTGTACAAAAGGGACAGTAAATTGTAACTTATTACTAGAATGTTTAAAAACAACAATGCTAAAGACAAATTGCATTGCTGTAATTTAAGAAAAAAAAAAAAAAACACCAAAATAATAATTACAATAGCCACTAGTCTGGGGGCAAGATAATTCCAAGATTATCAGTAACATATAACATGACATGAAGACTACCCCTGAAGTGACATGGGACATATGTCCAAACATGGGAAAGAAAAAGCGAAGAACAATGAATAATAACTGGTAAGTGGAGAAAATTAGGAAAACAACTGATGTTTAAGGTCCCTAATAGAATTAAACATCAAAATGAATTATGTGTGGCAGTGAAAGTCGCCAGGAGATGGCATGTCATATGAACATAGGGATTGAGAGTGGGAAGAATTAATTCTTACCAAAATGAGGAAATAAAAGTATGTCTGCTGCCACCCCTTTTTCTATAGCATAGAGATTATAATTTGTCTCAAAGAGTTTACTCATGCGCATAGATTTTATGAAGTATCCAGCAATCATGGACCTACTTACAAGCTTACTTAGACTGTCAATAGCTGAAATTATCCAAAATGTATTTTCAGTTATTACAAAAACTAAAACCACTTACTAGAATATGAACACCTAGTTGTTATATTTTTAATCCTAGACTGTTCACACTGCCCATTCTTCAGTAACTTACTATTCAAATGAAGAGGAGACCAATCAATTGACCTCTTGTGAAAAATTTTTAAAATGTGAGAATGAACATTAGAATATTTAACTTGAAAATATGAAAAATAAGCCAGGTGCTATTTAAGGTCACAAACAAGAGGTATTGATACAATCGATTAAAATTTGCAATTAACCAGGGAGGGAGGCAACACTTTCCAACATGGTGTGCCAAGTCTTCATTCTTCTTATTTCTTACAAGTCATGGAGTGAAAAGCAGCTGAGAGGCCTTTATAGGCATTTGGGGAACCAAGTGATGAAAGTAAAGGTCAAAAAGTGTGGGAAGATAGTAAATCCTGCTTTTCCTGCTAATCCTCATATCCTATGCAGATATTTATAACTCCAGCAAAAGGGTAAAAAAAAATTACCTCTTGGTTGCCCACCCCAAATCATACCATTTAACCCTTAGCTTGGACAGTCGTGTTAAGAAGCCCTTAGTGTGGTTATACTCTCAACTGAGGGTCCTAGAGTTTTGAGATAGTGTACAAAATAGCAATTCTATTCAGGGAAAGTGAGATCCAGATTTTGAAAATAGTTTATGACCACAGGAAGCAAACAACTCCACTTAAAATAACTCCCAGTAAATGAATTGCAGCAGCAATGGGGATTGGCCATGGGGCACTGTGGAGATGACTAATTAAAGAACTTCAATCAGGGCAGCTGGGCCAATTGATGCGTCCTCCAACCCACTTGTTCTGGTAAACTGGCTGAAAAGAAGGCATGGAAGGAAGGAAAGTAGGGAAAAAGGGAGGGAGAGAAGAAGAAAGAAAAGAGAAAAGGAAAAAGACCTGAATTGTAGTAGTTGCTGATTTCCATGAAGCAAATTATTCTACCACGCCGATTTCAAGCTACCAATGGATGTGTTTAAAACTTCCTGAATATTTAATAATCAGCTCTAGTGAGCCAGTACTCTCAGCTCCAGTATACTACTGCAACAAAGAAGGGCTCCATGGCCAGAAAGGCAAGGCATTGACCCAAGACAGCCACTTACCCCAAGGTGGGATAGGGAAGCACAAAATCCAGAGGCAAACTTCTGTCATTCCCACCTGATAACACATCTCTGCTTTCTCCAACTCTTGAGAGACAGGCTATCATAAACTCGAATAGATGAACAGGGAATCTAAAATAGAACTCAACCACACTTCACCAGACATGTGAGAAAATCCAACACCAAGAAAAAGAGATACTCAATTCAAAAGAAAAAAAAAAAAAAAAAAAACTCAGAGGAAACATAAATAAAAGAACATCCAAAAGATACCTTTCAAATAAATATAATTAATATATGCGGAAGGAAAACAATATATGGGAAACAGCTCGATTATGGTTAACTTCTGCATTCAAAGTTCCAGTCTCTTGCCCTCTTCAGAGTCAATGAGCACAGCTCCACCTGAATGAAGTAGAAGTAAAGTTTTGGGTTCTTGGACGTAAAGGGGCAAGAATTCATGGAAAAGCTTGACCTATGTAACCATGGACCCTCTGGAGTGGTGATTAATTTTGGCCTAGGCCTATGTGAGTGTGCCTATGATCCCTGGTGCCCATGGTCAGGGAAAAGCTGAGCAAGCAGGAAGCTGGGAGAAAGCAGGAACCAGAAGCAATAAAGTGTCTTTGTTTGGCTAACATCCCATCTAAAAGAGCCCAAGCACAAACAGAATGCAGACACAGCAAAGTAGAGTTATAAATAAAGAATAAAGAGGCCAACTTAACCAAAATAAAGCAAGCACTCAAATGAAGCAAAGAGAAGGGTTTAGAAATAAATAACATTATTTTTCAAGTAAAAAATATTAAAGAAAAAATGTCCCTGCTGAGGTCCAAATCAATAGCCTAGAATTTCCAATTTCTGAGACTTATTTTCAAGAAAGAAGCAGAGAAACAGAAATGTAAACTATGAAAGAAAAGATCCAAAATTTGGAGTTAAAATTTAAATCTAATATATAAAACACAAGGAAGAAGAAATAGAAACAGATGGAAGACATTAATTACACAAATAATAGAAGAAATTTTCTAGCGATAGTAATACAAAGCAACAGATTGAAACAGTGTACTAATCACCAGTGGGAATGAAGAAAAACATAAATAAAGAGGCAATTTCTTTTTGAAAAAATTTCTGTTGTCAAAGTATAAAGAGAAATCTTACACTTTTCAAGACAAAAAGAATAAAAATGCAACAAACTATTCATTTGTATCTGCAAGCAAGAGATAGTGGAAAGCATCCATAAATGTCTGAGAGAAAAAGACTAATATAAAAATTTTATACCTTGATAGAATATCATTCACCTGCCAGGACAAAAGGAAGATTTGAAAACATGCAAAAATGCAAAGATCATATTTTAAGGAAGAAAACCTCATACCACACTCTTGTATATGAAGGTAGAAAAATTCTTACCAAACAACACATAGGCCAAAAGAAGAATTAAATATAGAAAAGATGAAAGGCAATAAAAAAATGAAATTGTGTATGTGTGCACACATGCACACTCATGCACACATGTATAGAAAGAGAGAAAGGGAGAAATATAACTGGATAAAGACTATATGATGACATTTAATATGGGCATTAAATAAAGACTTTTAAAATATAAGTGATATATTGCAAAGTAAATTCTGAAAATAATATAGAACAAAAAAATTTAATACACTATAATTCTCAAACCTTAGGAGTTGGGAGAAGAATCAGTGGAGGAGAAAGAAATGAGGAAATAAAAATATTCAAATGGTTTCAATTGCCAGAGGAAGGGGTTGGCAGGAAGAAAATAGAGCACCATGGTGGGAAAAATAATTGGTAAATTGTTTTCAAATAATAACAAAAGAGGAAGTGCTAGGAAAGTAAATTAACTATTGATGAGTTAAGAATACAATTGATTTCAAATTTTAAAAAGAAAAAAAATAAAGAGAAGAGCTGTTTGAAAACAACAGAAAAATAAGAAAAAGAAAAGCTGAGGAACAACAATACAAAATAAATAAAACATATAAATCAAGAAGAAATAAAATCCTGTCTATAAATATGTAAGTAATTCCACTAAATATTAATTTAAATTAATGGAGTTATTTCATTTAAAGATAGATCATCATTGATAAGTCCTTTACAGGAAACACACTTTAATACAAACTAATAAAAAATGTTAAAAATGAAAGCATTGGGACTTCTGGGAAAGTGGCATTGGAATAGGTAGGCAGAGCTCAACTCTTACAAAAACAACAGAGGAAAGAGAAACAGAGGAAACAGGGAATGGCTTCTGGGATCTGCAGACCAGGAGAGTTATGCACATTATCAAGGAGGGTGAGAGAGAGAGGGAGGAAAAAGCCGATCTGAAAACTTACTAGTCCCTGTGGCCAGGAACAGCACCCGCCCCACCCCCCTCAAGGTGAATAGCCTGGATAAATCCCGTGGCACACTGCAGCCAACTGAGATGGGAGCCAGACATTTACCTCCTGGGAAGAGGGAAGATGTGGCAGAGGGCAGAGTGGTTTCTCTTCAGTGAGTTTGGCCAACAGAGCCAGCTTTGAATATTGGCTCTGGCCAGACTAGAATCACCAGCAAGTGAGGTTGAAAAAGATACCTCCAAAGAAATATTGGCTAAATATCACCATCTGATGGCAGGCTGGGGAACAGCAAGAAGTAAAAATGCTTGGAAGTCTCAAGCCCCAGGCCCCCTGGGATCTGTGTCCCATTAGTGGATCCCAGTCCCTATTTTGATCACTTAAGCAGGGCAATTTTAAAGATGTAGAATAAGTTGAACCAAAAATCAAAGAAGAGCTGTGAAACAAAACCACTAGGCAGGAGAGAGAAATTGACTGTCAGAGTAAATTCACCAACATAATCAGATGCCTAGATAGGAGCAAAAAATTACAAGCCATTTTAAGAAACAGGAAGAGAAGGCCCAGCCAAAGGAAGATATCAAAAATCCTGATGAAATACAAGATTTAAGACAACTAAAAAAAAAATGATAATCACACAAATCTCCTAAATCAATTCAAAGAGTTGAAGGAAGATATGACTAAAGAGATATATAATATTAAGAAGACACTGGGTGAACATAAAGAACAATTTGAAAGCATGCAAAGAAAAATAATAGAGCTTATTGGAATGAAAGACACAATGGGTGAGATTAAAAAAACATTAGAGGCATATAATAGCAGATTTAAAATGGCAGAAGAATGAATGTGACATCAAATACAGAACATCTCAACTTGAAAAAAACAGGAAAAAAGAATGGAAAAAATTAAACAGGGTTTCAGGGAAATGAATGACAACATGAAATGCACAAACATACACTTTATAGGTGTCCCAGAAAGAGAAGAGAATGGAAAAGGGGCAGAAAGAATATTTGAGGAAATGGTAACCAAAAATTTTCCAACACTTATGAAAGACATAAATATCAATATCCAAGAAGGACAATGTGCCCCCAAACAGAATAAATCCAAATAGATATATACCAAGACACAATTCATAATCCCAAATACCAGAGATAAAACAGCAAGGGAAAATGAATGTCTCACATAAAAGGGAAGCTCTCATTAGAAACCGTGGAGGTGAGAAGATAATGGTATGATAAATTTAGAGCACTGCAGCAGTGTGATATTATTTATGAATTACAAAAAAAAAAGGTATTCATTATATTTATAAACTGGTCTGTTTCTCTAAGTGTGATACCCTTTGATTGTATTAAATTCAAAGGTTTTAAATTTACTTGATTAAATCAAGATTAGGATTTTGATTTGACCATGTCAGTAGGGTGTGACTCAGGATTGAATCCCTGTCCCCATCCCCTTGGTGGGCTGAGAAAAACAGACACTCACTCAGGAAGACACACAGAAGAAGAAGATATGGAAGAGGAGAGAAGTTGGTCATTTCGGTCCTGCCATGTGATAGAAAGGAGAAGATTTAAACAGCTGAAGCCCTGGGAAGAGAGACAAATCCTATGCCAGGCTACAGTTGAGATTGGAAGAAGCTGGGCCCATGGAGACTTAAGAGGACGAAGAAAGGAGAGACCAGAGAGAGGTCAACTACCATCTTGTTTCAATACATGGCAAATGACTTGGGTGAGGAAGTAACCTTGAGTTGGACTCTTTAGGGCTTTGTAACTGTAAGCTCTTGCCCCAAATAAATATCCTTTATAAAAGCCAAGAGATTTCTGGTACTTTGCATCAGCTCCCCTTTTGGCTGACTAATGCAGGTACTGAAAGAGAAAAAATGCCAACCAAGAATACTTTATCCAGTAAAACTGTCCTTCAAAAATGAGGGTGAGTTTAAAGTCTTCACAGACAAACAAAAACTCAGAGAGTATGTTACCAAAAGACCAGACTTACAAGAGACACTAAAGGGAGTGCTGCAACCTGAAAGGAAAAGACAAGGGTAAGAGACTTGGAGAAGAATGTAGATCATTAGTAAGTGTAACTTAAAGGATAAAAAGACAGACAGTAGCAAGATATGACAACGGAAAGCCAAAGGATAAAATGGATGAAGTAATGCCTTTACAGTAATAACATTGCACATTAATTGATTGAACTCCCCGATCAAAAGGCATAGTCTTACAAACTGGATTTTTTTAAAAATGAGTCATCTATATGCTGTCTACTCACCTTAGAAGTAAGGACACAATGAGGTTGAAAGTGAAAGTTTGGAAAAAGATATTCCACACACCAAAAAATTCTGGAGTAGTGATACTAATAGCGGACAAAATTATTTTAAGTGGAAACTGTAATAAGGGATAAAGAAGGTCATTATATATTAATAAAAGGGACAGTTCACCAAGAATAACTATAATAAATATTTATGCACCTAATCTGGGTGCCCCAAGATACATAAAGCACACACTGGCAAAATTAAAGGGAGAAATAGACATACCTACAATAATAGTAGGAGACTACAATACACTACTCTCAGTATTGGATAGAACATCTGGACAGAAGACGAATAAGGAAACAGAGAGCCTGAATAAAATGATAAATGAACTATATCTAACAGACATTTATAGAGCCTTACACTCTAAAATAGCAGGATATACATTCTTCTTAAGTGCTCATGGATCCATCTCCAGGATCGACCATATGTAGGGACACAAGACAGGTTTCAATAAATTTTAAAAGACTGAAATTATAAAAAGCACTTTCTCTGATGATTCTGGAATGAAGCTGGAAATCAATAATGAGCAGAAAAAGGGAAAATTCACAAATATATGGAGATTAAAGATGCTTAGATTACATAGATGTTACACAAAAATTACAAGGATTCCCATGTTCCCCACCTCCCACACCTCCCATAACACCCCACATAAACATCTTTCATTAGTGTGGCACATCACCTGCAATGGATATACACATCCTGGGACTTTACCATTAAGCAGGGACCACAGTTCACATTATAGACAACACTCTTTCCCACACAGTTCTGCATGTTATATGCTGATGTAAAATAGCCTATATCTGTTGTAATGTCACTCAGGATAATTCCCAAGTCCCAAAAAAGCCCCTGTATTACAACTGCTTTTCCCTTCCCTGCCCCGAAAGTGTCCAGTGGCCACTGGCTCCACCTCACTGTTGTAATTTCTTCCATTGCTTGAATCACAATATGTCTACAATAGGATACCAGTGAGTTCACTCTAGTCCATAGCTTTTCCCCCAATCCTGAAGAGTTTGGGATGGTGATGTCCACTCCACCTCCAAGTGAGAGGGGGCTTATATCCCATGGATACAATGGAAGAGATTATCCTGCCTGAAGCTGCAGACTCTCTAGATTCCCTGGGATGGCCATTGTCCATCATCATCTGCTCACTGGGTGACTTGGGTAAGTCCATTGAGCTGTGGAGTAGGAGTTGCAGCTCCACCGAGATTCCAGGCACAGCTGGCACATGGGCAGGCTAAAGGCTCCAGTCTCTGGAAGTACACCTACAAACTCCAGCATCACATATAGGTTTGAATAGAAGGGACTGATGGACCATGTGCAGGGAGAACTTATTTGAGTCCAACTCTGTTACTCTCAGGAGCAGATTCCAAAGTATAGCCCACAGATAAGGCATCAATCTTTGGAGCTATGCCCCCTTATATAGGACCTGGGTGTCTCCAGAGCCCTCAGGAGCCCCTCTATGTGGGGTGATGTCCACTTTGGTGTTCTGTGAGATCCTACTGAGGTGTGCATAACTGTTACCTCTGGGATGACCTCCTGTCTTTGAAGTTTCTTAGCGACATGGACTCATTTGTCTTTACCTTTTCCCCCTTTTATTCAAGGTCTTTTTACAGTCATATTGCCAGATGGCACTTAGTGTTAATCCCTCGTTGCCAGGGAGGCTCATCCCTGGGAGTCATGTCCCACACTGGGGGAAAGGTAATGCATTCATAAGCTGAGTTTGACTTAGAGAGAGGCCACATTTGAGCAACAAGGAGGCTCTCAGGTGGCAACACTTAGGCACCCCACAACAGTAGGCTAAGTTTCAAATACGAGAGCAAAGACTCATAAGGCTAGTCATCAAGAACAAGAACCCATTAGTGGACCATCCTCCTTTGCCAGACACTGCCCCTGCACTTGGGGGACTGTTGCTGCTCCCTTGGAGAATGTGGCAGAGCTCTCCAGGATGGAAATTCAGTATTCCCTCATTTATTGAGTCCACATACTGTGACCATGCCCCACTCCTTGATCATTTGGACAATTTTATATATCTTTCATGTATATTCAGATGAACTTCCTCCCATGAATCCCCCATCCCAGACACCCCCCACCAATGATCCTCTGCAGCCCCCATTGTAACCCTTCTGTGATCTAAACGTTCCTTGAAAATGAAGCCCATATAATAACCAAATATAATTAATTTGAAAATGAAATAATAATGATAAGTTTAAATGTAAGACATAAAATACATGGAAACTCAGGGGAAAAAACTAAAAATAAAATATAATTAAAGGATTGGGACATTCAAAAAATGGGAGAAAACAAAAAAAAAGTTTTTTAATTTTTTTTTTCCTTTTAACACTGCTTTATCGGGTGTCCAGTCTGTACCATGGCACCTTCCCCCCCTACTCCCCAGTGTCTCCCAAATTTTCAATTAATTTTCAAAGAAGTTTTAGGTCACAGCAAAGTCACACACAAAATACTAGAGACTCTCATATTCCCAACCTCCTCCCCCTTTCCTCACCCCATATTAAAACTTTTTTATGTGGATGGTAGCAATGTTATAACTGTTATACAGATAGTGAAACACAGCTACTAAACATTGTCAATGGTTTACAGTATAGTTTACAATTTAGATGGTACAGTTTAATAATTCTTGATGATATTTACCATGTCCTGTGTCCATTACTGTAAGGTAATGATAAACATTTCCCCTGACCACTAAATACCCCATTTGATATTTTCTGTTCCTTCTTCCCCATTCCCCTGGGGTACATGACAGCCCCCTACCTTGACTCATTGGATGACAAGATTCATAGATACATGCAACAAGAGGTCTTGACACACTGTTTATCCTCCCCTGTTAGGATCCACCCTTGCTCCTAAGAGACACCCACCTGTCTGTTCCTGGGTGAATCGAACCTCCCAAAGATGGGGGTCCATCTCCTTCCCATTCACCGTGTGGGTCTTCACTCCCTGACACATTATGACATGATGAACACTCACATACTCCCCAGAAGCCTACTCCAGATGCACCCCGTCTTGAATGCCCCCCCAACCTACACCCTAACCCAGTGACACTACCTTGTCATATTGTCAGAAAAGCATTCCCACTCCTGCACTTTCAACCTCATACCCACAAATCCGATGTTCACCTAGTCCCTCTCCCATCTCTCCCCCCAGTATCCTCAGTATTCTAACCCACCCTTCCTAATCTACCCACCTGTCAACCCTGCACCACCAAACCCAGTAATATCACTACACCCCTGTCCTATCCTTCAATATACAACTATACTCTATCACTTTACCATAGATTATGTCCATATGAGTGATGTCTCAAAACCTTCTCTTCTCTTTCTCTCTTCTTAACCTATCTTTCAGACAATGGTTCTCAGACACTGCTCACTTTCCTCAATTCAAATCAGTGAGGTCATATAATGCTCATCCTTCAATGCCTGACTTGCTTCACTCAACAAAAGGTCTTCAAGATTCATCCATGTTATTCTGTGTGTTAGCACTTTATTCCTTCTTACAGCTGAGTAATATTCCATTGTATGTATGTACCACGTTTTGTTTATCCATTCATCTGTTGATGGGCACTGGGGCTGATTCCAACTTTTGGCAATTGTGAACAATGCTGCTATGAACATTGGGGTGCATATATCTGTTCGTGTCTTTTCTTTCAATTCTTCTGGGTATATATCCAGCAGTGGAATCGCTGGATCATATGGAAGATCTATTGTTAGTTTTCTGAGGAACTGCCAAACTGTCCTCCACAGTGGCTGGACCATTCCACAATCCCACCAGCAGTGGATGAGGGTTCCTATTCCTCCACATCCTCTCCAACACTTATACTCTGCTGTTTTTTTAATAGCTGCCATTCTGATGAGTGTAAGATGGTATCTCATTGTAGTTTTGATTTGCATTTCCCCCTAATAGCTAGCAATGTTGAGCATTTTTTCATGTGCTTTTTAGCCATTTGTATTTCTTCCTTAGAGAAGTGTCTTTTCAGGTTACTTGCCCATTTTTTTAAATGGGTTATTTGTCTTTTTATTTTTGAGGTGTAGGATTTCTTTATACATGCAGGATATTAGGCTCCTATCAGATATATGGTTGCCAAATATTTTCTCCCATTGGGTAGGCTGCCTTTTTATTTTCTTAATAACATCCTTTGAGGTACAGAAAATTTTAAATTTTGAGAAAATCCCATTTATCTATTTTTTCTTTTGCTGCTTGTGCTTTGGCTGTGAAGTTCATGAAACCATTTCCTATTACAAGGTCCTGTAGATGCTTCTCTACATTATCTTCCAAGGTCTTTATGGTTTTGGCTCTTATATTTAGATCTTTGATCCATCTTGAGTTGATTTTTGTATAAGGTGTGAGATGGTATTCCTCTCTCATTCTTTTGGATATGGATATCCAGTTCTCCAAGCACCACTTGTTAAAAGGCCATTTTC
>JAKSZT010053770.1:54772502-54853782 GCA_026826555.1 Tolypeutes matacus | reverse complement strand
GTTTTAAAGTCAGGTAATGTGATACCTCCAACTTCATTTTTCTTTTTCAATATGCCTTTGGCAATTTGGGGGCTCTTACCTTTCCAAATATATTTTGTAGTTAGTTTTTCCAGTTCCTTAAGAAATACAGTGTTGATTTTTATTGGGATTGCATTAAATCTGTAGATTAGTTTGGGTAGGATAGACATCTTGATGATGTTTAGTCTTCCTATCCATGAACAGGGAATATTCTTCCATTTATTTAAGTCTTCTCTGATTTCCTTTAACAGTGTTGTGTAGTTTTCTGTATGTAAGTCATTTACA
The DNA here is from genome assembly GCA_026826555.1 of Tolypeutes matacus. Taxonomy (NCBI): domain Eukaryota; kingdom Metazoa; phylum Chordata; class Mammalia; order Cingulata; family Chlamyphoridae; genus Tolypeutes; species Tolypeutes matacus. The sequence goes on along the minus strand of JAKSZT010053770.1, from coordinate 54,853,479 downwards.
TCTTTAGTTAAATTTATTCCTAGGTATTTGATTCTTTTAGTTACTTTTGTAAATGGTATTTTTTTCTTGATTTCCTCCTCAGATTGCTCGTTGTTGGTGTGCAGAAATGCTACTGCTTTTTGAACATTGATCTTATTGCCTGCGACATTACTGAACTCCTTTATAAGTTCTAGAAGCTTTGGTCTAGATTTCTCAGGGCTTTCTACATATAGGAGCATGTCATCTGCAAATAATGAAATTTTTACTTCTTCTTTTCCAATTTGGATGCCTTTTATATCTTTTTCTTGCCTTGGTTAAATAGAAGTGGTGATAGTGGCCATCACCACCTTGTTCCCCATCTCAGAGGGATGGCTTTTAGGATTTCACCATTGAAGATGATGTTAGCTTTGGGTTTTTCATAAATACCCTTTATCATATTCAGAAAGTTTCCTTCTATCCCTATCTTTTGTAGTGTTTTTATCAGGAAAGAGTGCTGTATTTTGTCGAATGCTCTTTCTGCATCTATAGAGATGATCATGTGATTTTTTTTTTCAATCTGTTTATGTGGTGTATTACATTGATTGGTTTTCTTATATTGAACCATCTTTGCATACCCAGGATGAAACCCACTTGGTGATGGTGTATAATCCTTTTGATATGTTGTTGAATGTGATTAGCAAGTATTTGCTTGAGGATTTCAGCATCTAGGTTCATTAGAAAAATTGGTCTGTAATTTTCCTTTCTTGTGGTATGTTTGTTTGGTTTTGGTATTAGAGTAATGTTGGCATCATAGAATGAGTTAGGCAATATTCCTTCTACTTCCATTTTTTGGAAGAGCTTAAGCAGGATTGGTGTTATCTCTTTCTGGAATGTTTGGTAGAATTCAGCTGTGAAGCCATCTGGTCCTGGGCTCTTCTTAGTTGGGAAGTTTTTGATGACTGAGTCTATCTCTTTACTTGTAATTGGACTGTAGGCTGTTTGTGAGTTTCTAGAAATTTGTCCATTTCCTCTAAATTATCATTCTTGTTGGCATATAATTTTTCAAAGTATCCTCTTCTGATACTCTTTATTTCTGTGGGTTCAGTATCCCCTTGCTCATTCCTTATTTTGTGTATTTGCATCTGCTCTCTCTTTTTCTTTGTTAGTCTGGCTAAGGGTTTGTCAGTTTTATTGATCTTCTTGAAGAACCAGCTTTTGGTTTTGTTTATTTTTTTCTAGTGCTTTCTTATTCCCTATTTCATTTAGTTCTGCTCTAATCTTTGATATTTCCTTTTTTGTACTTCCTTTAGGTTTAGTTTGTTGTGGTTTTTCCAATACCTCCAAGTGTGCCCTTAGGTCTTCAATTTTAGCTCTTTCTTATTTTTTAATATATGTATTTATGGCTATGAACTTCCCTCTCAGTGCAGCTTTGGCTGCATCCCATAGGTTTTTGATATGTTGTGTTGTCATTTTCATTAGTTTCAAGATAGTTACTGATTTCTTTTGAGATTTCCTCCTTGACCCACTGTTTGTCTAAGCATGTGTTGTTTAATTTCCATATCCTTGTGCCTAATCTGTTTCTCTGACCCTTAGTGATTTCCAATTTCATTCCAATGTGGTCAGAGAAATTACTTTGTATAATCTCAATCTTTCTGAATTCATTGAGAGTTGTTCTGTGGCCTAGCATGTGGTCTATCTTGGAGTATGATCCATGTGCACTCGAGAAGAATGCAAATCCTGCTCTATTTGGGTGTAGTGTTCTGTATATGTCTATTAGGTCCAGGTCCTCTAGTGTATTGTTCAGGGTCTTTATTTCTTTATTGATTCTCTTTCTAGATGTTCTGTCTAATGGTGATAATGGTGTATTAAAGTCCCCCACTATAATTGTAGAGGCATATATTTCTCCACTTAGTTTTTCCAGGGTTTGCCTCATGTATTTTGAGGCACCCTGATTAGTTGCATAAATGTTTATGAATGTTCTCTCTTCTTGAGAGATCACCCCTTTTACTAATATATACTGTCCATCTCTGTCTCTTACAATAGTTTTGCATTTAAAGTCTATTTTGTCTGATATTAGAATAGCTACTCCTGCCCTTTTTGGCTATTGTTTGCTTGTAAAATTGTTTTCCAGCCATTCACTTTCAGCCTCCTTGAATCCCTAGCTCAAAGGTGGGTTTCTTGTAGACAGCATATAGAAGGATCATATTTCCTTATCCATTCTGCCAATTGGTGTCTCTTGAGTGGTGAATTTAATCCATTAACGTTCAGTGTTATTACTCACAATGAATTTCTTACTCAGCCATATTTTCTTTGGGTTAATGTATGTCATATATTGTTTTTGTTTCTGTTTTTGTGTTTTTAGTTGTTTTTAAACTCTCCTTCAACTCTCTCTCCCTTGTTTTTTCCTTTCAACTTGTAGAACTTCCTTTAGTATTTCTTGAAGTCCAGGTTTCTTATTGGCATACTCTCTTAATTTCTGTTTATCTGTGAATATTTTGAACTCTCCATCATTTTTGAATGCCAGTTTTGCTGGATAGAGACTTCATGGCTGGAAGTTTTTTTCTTTTAGTACTTTGACTATGTCATACCACTGTCTTCTTGCCTCTGTGGTTTCAGATGAGAAATCAGCACTTAATCTTATTGTGCTTCCCTTGTATGTGATGGTTCTCTTTTCTCTTACTGCCTTGAGTATTTTCTCTTTGTCTTGAGCATTAAACATTTTGACAGGTATATGTCTTGGAGTTGGCCTGTTGGGATTTATACTATTTGGGGTGTGCTGTGCTTCCTGGACTTGTACATCATCTCTCTCAATAGGGTTGGGAAGTTTTCAGCCATTATTTCCTTCAACACTCCTTCTGTTCCCTTTCCCTTCTCTTCTCCTTCTGGGATGCCTATAATGTGTATGTTTGTGCATTTTGTGTTGTAGGTTAAATCCCTGAGTCCCTGCTGAATTTTTTCTATCTTTTTATCTATCTGTTTTACTATCTGTTTGATTTCAGATGTATTGTCTTCCACATCACTAATTCATTCTTCTGCCTGTTCAAATCTGCTGTTATGTGAATCCAGAGTCTTTTTGAATCTTGCATTGTGCCATTGAACACCATCATATCCATTATCTTTTTACGTATTTTACAATTCTTCAGTATGTTCTACTGTGTCTTCTTAATATCATTAATTTCTTCCTTCACTTCATTAAGTTCGTCCATGATATTTGTTTGGAAAGCTTTGATTAGTTGTTCAATGTTCTGCATCTCTTCCTGATTTTTAGTTTGTTCACGGGACTGGTCCATATCTTCCTCTTTCTCAGTGTGGTTTGTAATTTTTTGTTGCCCTCTAGTCATCATTTTATCTTGATGGGTTTATTCAGTTGGTTAGCTTCTCTCTCTGCTCTAGAGTTTTATTTTGCTGGTGGTTCTGTGTGTGTGTTAAGTTTTCTCTTTGACACTTTTTCTTCTTATTTAATTTCCTTGCTTCTTTCTATGTTCCCTTGAAGGCAAAAGATTAGGGCTAGAGGAACCAAAAGATGTGAGAAAAGAAGAAGGATAATAGTAATATTGAAAAAAGTTAGAAGAGGGGACGTATAAGACTAAGTAAAATGAATATTTAACTCATGTAGGCCACGTAGAGTAATAGGGAAAAAAGTGGAGTACCTACAATGGACTGGGAAACCAAATAGAAGAGAATATATATATAATTATTTAGAAGGCTAGAATGATGAGGAAAGAGAGAAAGAGCAAAGAAAGGGCTGAAAGGAAAAAGTTAATATTAATAAAAAATGAAGAAAACAGAATAGAAAGGAATAGAAATTGACACCTTTGAAGTTGTGGGCTAATGAAAAACGTGGTATGTAAGAACCACCACAGAAAGCAGAAGGCAGAAAGATGAAGGAAGGAAATTAGGTAGCGTTGGAAGACAAAATCAATATAGACAGAGAATGGGAAATCACTGAAGAAGAAGCACAGCAAAGAAGAGAGAAGCTAGCAGCACCTAATTTAAAATAAAATAAAAATTAAAAAAAGAAAGAAAGAAAGAAAAAAGAAGGGGGGGGAGGAAAGAGGAAAGAAAAGCAAGAGACAACAAATAAACAAAGAAAAACCAACCCAACACACAAGCAAGCAGTCAAACAAAGCTAAGGAAGAACAGTGTTCTTTCTTGGGCCCTTGTGGAACCTCTCAGCCTGCTTGTGTTCATAAATCAATTGCCTTGCAAGGTTCTATCTGCAGGTTTTGAGGTAGATTTTAGCTATTAAACTAAATTTAAAAAGAAAAATCCTTTTTTTATTTTTTTAACGTGACTGTCTATTTATTTTTTTTTTGACAAAATAAGGGACCCAAAAGATGTCCTCTTCTAGACCACCCCCTTCACCGAGGGGACCCTAACTAGGCTCGTGGAAAATAATCAAGCACTTCCCACTTCCTGGCCTCCCCAGGGGAGCTGAAGCTCTGATGCTTTTCAGTGCAGAATGATAAAATTGGCTGACTCTTTCCCCTCTGGAGCCAAGCCTCAGTATCACCTGGGCTGTTGGGTAAATCAGGCTTCCTCAGTAGATTCGCCTCTTCCCTCAGCCTTGCGCTGCTTCAAGCTGGCTTATCTGTTCCCCAAAGCTATGAGGGGGTCCAGGCAGCCAAATCCACAGAAAGGAAACCCCTCTCCACCTTCTGTCAGAACCCTCCCTCTCTCGGAGAATGCTCCCTCTCACCAGGTTGCCCGCAGGGGTTGGGGCGTATTCCTGGGCAGCTAGGTAAATCAGCCTTCCTTAGCAGATTCGCCAGTCCCCTCAGCCTGGTGCTGCTTCAAGTCAGCTATTTTGTTCCTCAAAGCTGCAAGGTGTTCCAGGCAGACAAATCCACAGAAAGGAAACCGCTCTCAACCCTCCACCAGAATCCTCCCACTCTCCGAAAATGTTCCCTCTCACCAGGTTGACGGCGGGAGTCGCGGCTCAAACCAGCATTTTTGCCTGAGGGTGGGGCTCAGCCATCTGTGTTAACACCCCAGTCAGGGGAGAAACTCAGGAATCTCTCCCGAGCAGTGCCGTCCAGCTCCCTCCAGGACGATGTCCCCAAAGTTCTCACTCCATGTGCCCCCAGCACAGACCCCTGGGCAGGACCCTGTCCCCAATCAGCCGTCCTCAGAGAGCGAGTCAGCGAATGCCCTCCTAAACTGATGCCATCTTGCCTTTCCCAGCACATGCTTTTTAAATACAATTTTATTTATGTATATCATTCATACTTGAATATACATAATCAATAATTGTATAGTAAAAATTTTGAACTTAGAAAACAAACATGCATATCATCATGCAAGGCTCCTATACATCACCCCACCACCAACACCTTGCACTGTTGTGAAACGTTTGTTACAAACTATGAAAAAGCATTGTCAAAATATTATTACTATCTAATAAATAAAAAGGAAAAAAAAAACAAAAATAAAAAAATATTACTACTATCTATATCCCATATCTTACATTTGGTGAATTGCTCCCCCAAACCACCCAATAATTAATACCCTATATTAATATTACATATTTGTTATAGTTCATGAGAGAATGTTCTCATATTTGTTCTGTTAACCACAGTCCATCTTCCACCATTGGATTCCTGTGTTACACAGTACCATGCTTTGTATAATCCATTCAATGTTTACAACGAGTGGCATTCATTTTCATCAGAGTTGTGCAGTCAATTTTAGAACGTTTCAATTACTCCAAAAGAAAAAATCCCATAATCCCTTATACCCTCCTATTGCTGTCCCTTAGAATTGATAAAATATCTTCTTTGCCTAACTAGTCACTATCCCTCTGCTTGGGGGATTCTTGCTGTTCTATTAGAGAATGGGGCAGAGCTCCCCAGGATGGGAATTCAATATTATTTTGGTTATTGTATGAATCTCCACACACCATGACAATGCCCCATGAATACTTGAACACATTTATAAGCCTTGTAGGTATGCCCCAGGAGATCCTCTTCCCATGTATCCTCCATCACTGACACCCCACACCAATGATCCTCCCCTGTCATACTTATAACCCTTCTGTGATCCAAAACTTCTTAAAAAATGAAGCCAAGAAAATAACAAAATACAATTAATAAGAAAATAAAATAATGATAGTTTTTAAAATAAGAAATAAAATACAAAAAACTAAAAAATAAAAAACATTTGGAATAAAAAATAATGAAAAAATATTTAAAATTTTTTTTTTTACATTTTGTCTTTCATCACTGTAAGATCTGTTGTCTTGTATGCACAGTGACATTTTCTTCTGTTTATTCCCCCAGTGTCTTATTTTTTTCATTTTGTCTTCAAAGAACTTTTAGGTTACAGAAGAGTTATGTACAGATTATAGGGGATTCCCATATACCCAACATCCTCCCCCTTTTCCCCTTTCCCCTATTAATAACATTTTACATGTGGATGGTACTTTTGTTACAATTGATGTACAAATATTGAAACATTGTCAATGGTCAATGGTCAATGATTTACATCATGGTTTACATTTTGGACCATATGCTTTTATAAATTTTTATGAAATCTAACATGGCCTGTACCATCATTGCAAGATCATATAGTAAAATTCCATTGTCTCCAAAATGCCCCATGTGCCATCTATTCTATTCTTCCTTCCCTCTCCCCTCGGGACCCATGGCAACCACTAAGCTTCACTCCTTGAAGAACAAGATTTATTGGTACTTGCAACAACACTGAGGGCTTGACATACTGGCCTGTCTTCCCCTATTAGGACTGCCTATGGTCCTTTGGTGGGCCCTTGATAATGATGACTGTAGTTATATTTACTTTTGAAATTGAAACTTAGCCTAGTATTATAGGGTGCCTAAGAGCTACTTCCTGAGAGCCTCCTTGTTGCTCAAATGTGGCCTCTCTCTAAACCAAACTCAGCATATAGGTACATTACCTCCCCGCCCCCCCCCCCCCCAGTGTGGGACATGACTCTTAGGGATGAGCCTCCCTAGCACTGAGGGATTACTACCAAGCACCAACTAGCAATGCAACTGAAAAAAGACCTTGACCCTTGTACACCTGGAATAAAAGCTACTTGATCATGGTGTTTAATTCTTTTAATGTGCTTTTGGATTTCGTTGAGGATTTTTGCATCTGCATTCATTGGAGAAATTGGTCTGTAATTTTCTTTTTTCACAGCATCTTTATCTGGTTTTTGTATTAAGGTGATGTTGGCTTTTTTCATTAATAAGGAGACCTTGACTATGTCAATTTACTAATCTGTGAGCATCTGTGTATCTTTCTGAACATTAGAGGAACAATGAGCTAGTAGTTGGAATTAAGTGAGATAAAATGCCTGGACAGAACTTTTTAGGAGTTATGCTTCCATAACTTGTTAAAGTGCCTTTTTCTGTTACTTTATGTTTTTAAATTTGAAATAAAGATTGAATTTTAAAAAAAGAAATCCAGAGAAGATATATTATGTGATGAATCATTTGAAAGTTTCTGTTGAAATCATGGAAAAGATAAGGATACCATCACTACCATACAACATTGCACTAGAAAGCCAAGTTTTAGAGAAAATTCAAAACTGTCTTTTCAGAACAATATGATTGTCTATCTATGAAATAAAGATCATCAATTAAATAGTGAAACTAATAAGATGTCTAGTAAGTTGTATAGACAGATAAAAATACATACATACATATGTATATGTATAGCAACAATAGTGACTTGGAAAACTAACCCAAAAGTGTCCAGTTCACAATAAAAATAACAATTGTAAACAAGCTTGGAAAAAACTCAACTAGAAAAATGCAAGACCTAGGTGAATAAAAATTTAAAACATAATGAAAAACTAAATAACTGGAGAGATGTTCCATGTATCCAGAAGAGAAAATGCTGGCATAGAGATGGACTTGCTCAACTTTGTGGAATACAAATATGCATTTCCCAACTTGCAGGAAATAAGTGGATCTTTCCAAGTTTTCTAGAGCATGAGAGAAATAGAAGGGGATATTATGGCTGTATTTGTGCCCACGACAAAAATACAAAAGCCTTTGGTGATGGATATTTTTTGAGCATTGTACATTTCATGTCCTGGCCATTTGATCTATATTTAGAACAATTTGCAGAAAGGTATGTGTCTGGTAGAAATACAAGATAAGATGAGATAAGGTAAAGTAAGATGAGATAAGGTAAGACAAAATAGGTATACCTTGGTCTGGAGGAAGAAGCTAAACCTCTCTTAAACTCAGGGTCTTCACTTGTAAATTGAGGCAGTTAGACTGAATGATCCCTTTCAATCCCCAATACTCTATGAAACTATGAATTATGTTTTGTTTATTTTATTTAAAATCAAAACTGATACATCACATTTAGCTTCTCTGAAAGAAATATATCTTTTTTCTGTGTCCACTTAGAGTCACTCTGTTTACAAAAAAAAAAAATCAATCTATACTCACTAGTCAATATAATAAAAAGGGTGAAATAGACCTTAAGTTTCCAATAGCCTTAAGATTGCAATAGTTAAAAAATTGAATTGTATAGTTCAGAACAAAGGATGAAATGGAAAGCAAAAATCATTTTTTAAGTGTGTAAAGTGTCTTTATTGATATGTCCTTTCCTTTAAAAATTCATATTGAATAAATACAGTGTAGAAACCAAATTTCACAAACAGCAAACAATAACAAATAATTGAACTTATTCTTTGTCAACGCATTAATCTACCATGTTCAAGTATAAGAGATTCAGAAAGAAAGTATTAGGCAAGCTTAATAGAGTTCTGAGAAGCAAAGTAATCAAAATATTTCCAACAGAGAGAGAAGAAAGCAGATCTACTGAAAAATGTTTTCATAACACAGAACCATTGAATTAAATAACAGTCAGATAAAGTTGTGAAGCTTACAAAAAATTCAAGTCACATTCGTATGTAACAAAGATTTACATGAAAGAACTACCTTTAGGTATATGGGCATTTAGATGAGGAAAATGTGCTCAACAAAGGAGAGAACCCAAAATGCCCTGTCCATCACTGGAGCATTATGACTTCACAAAGGGCTACAGAAAGAAACGGAAAATTGGAATAAATACTGAACAAGCGATGAAACAGCTGAATAAAAATCAGGGCCCATATCTGTATACTCAAGACCAGATATCATTTCTGTGTGGATGATCCAAAGATGATTAAGTCACAGCATGTCAAAACCCAAATCTGTCACCAAATTTTATTTCTCCAGAACTTGTTTGATGACAGCTCATCTACCCAGTCACCCAAGAACAAGCCTCAGAGTCACCTTTGAATCCTCCCTCCCTCCTGATTTTTTTAACCAATTCTATCGATTTCAATGGTGATATACAGGTATTCTTTCAATCTGTGTGTTAATGACTTGAATCAGAGTATCATCAGTCTCTTCTCTAGGTCACTGTAACAATGTCTTAACTGATCTTCATGTCTCTAGTATTTTACCCTTCAATCTAATCTCTATATTGCTGCTAAAGTAATATCACTTTCTAAATATTCTTGAAAAGTCCCCTGATACCATTAGGATAAAATCCAGACTTATTAGTATGACACATAAACCCTATTGTTCTGACCTACATCTTCAGCCCATATTCCTCCCCATCCATTCTTTTTTTTTTAATTTTTTTTAAAGATTTTATTTATTTATTCATTTATCCCCCCCCCTTGCTGCTTGTGCTTGCTGGGTCAGCTAACCACGCCGTGCGGGCGGGCTTGCCTTCACCAGGAGGCCCCGGGAACCGAACCCAGGGCCTCCCATATGGTAAACGGGAGCCCTACTGATTGAGCCACAGCCGCTTCCCCCCATCCATTCTTTTTTAAGGTTCCGGAGTTGGGGATTGAACCCAGAACCATGTATGTGAGAAGTAGGTGCTAAACCACTGAGCCACATTGGCTCCTCTGAGTTGGTTCTTTTGCTTGTTTGCCTGTTGTTCATTTCTTTGTTTTAGGAGGCACCAGGGACCAAAACCAGGACCTCCCATGTAGGAAGCAGACGCTCAACCCTTTGAGCCACATCTGCTCCCCTCCCCATCCATTCTTTCCTTAGGTTTTCCCTACTCAAACTTCAAGACCCAATTCAAAGATTATCTCTTCTGAAAATTCATTCATGATAATGTTATGTGACTCATATTCTCCATTCACAGCACCTTGGTGTTCCTTTTCTCTTAGAACTTCTCTTAGTTTATAATTGACTGTACATTTCTCTCCATCTCTACTACTCCATGAACAACTTAAGAGACCATTATTATTCATCTTTGTATCTCCATCATGTAAAGCAAACACAATATTTTGACTGAGAAAATGTGACAGCTTGAATTTGATAAATCCAAAATAAAGGTTGTGTTTTCAAACCAATTCATTCCTATAGATGTAAGACCCTCCAATTGCATTAGATTTGGTTAAAGGACCTTGATTAGATCACTTGATTAGATTGCTTTTGATTGGACTAAGTCAGTTAGGTATGACTTACTGGAGCCTTATGTAAACAGAGACACAGAGAAAGAAAACACACAGAAAAGGGAGTTCTGCCATTTTGACCCAGCTATGTGAGAGAGAGGACTCAAGGATCGCTAGCAGCTAAAGCTGAAGCATGAAGCCCTCAAGTGGCTGGGCCCATGGAGCAGCTCAAGGCTGAAGAGATGAGCCACATGCCTGATCACCCACAATTGAGCTCCTGGAGACAGTAAACCTTGAAGGGAAGGCAGGGACTTTGGCAGAGATCAGCTGCCATCTTGCCTTACCATGTGGCAGGATGCCAGGGTCACCAGTAGCTGACTTTAGTGAGAAAGCATCTCTGATAATGTCTTTTTTTTTTTTTTTTTTTTAACCGGGAGGTCCCGGGGATCGAACCCAGGTCCCTCCATATGGGAGACGGACGCCCAACCAGTTGAGCCACATCCGACCCCCTCTGATAATGTCTTGATTTGGACAGTTTCACATCCTCAGAACTGCAGCTTTTACACTACTAAACTTCTCATTATAAAAACCAACACATTTCTGGTACTTTGCATTGGCAGCTCTTTGGGAAACCAAGATAAAGAAATATAAAAAGGGAAGAAAAAAAGGAAGGAACTAACTAGATGACTCAAAGAAATTTTCAGCTCTAAAATTCTGTCTGCATGATTATACTTATTTGGACCAGGTCCTCATGTTGTACACATATAATCTACAGGGAGTAAGAAATAAATAGTCAAAACAAACAAATAATCCTTCTGTCTTCCAACCTCGATATAATTTATTCTATTAAACCCACCACATTGAAGCAGCAAGGATGCTTTAAGGTGAGGAATACTGTAGTAGTATAAATTCTTAGTATTACCAAGAAGAATAGATTCCCAGGTGGCATACCAGGGAGCTAGATTTTACCTCCAAACCTATGGTGTCCTTAGAAGTATTGGGTCACCCTTTCATACCAAAGAAAGTCATTAAAGTAGACTGCCAGGGAGGTGACCCTGTTCCTCACACCAGAGGGTCATCTTAGTGTAGCAGCAAGTGTTACAATGTTTTTGAAGTTTCCCTCATCTGGGCTTTTCTTCCCTCCATATCAGATCAAAACATACCTTCCTTTATTCCTAAATTCCCCAGAGCAGACTTGGTTGTATTCTCTTCTGTGACATATGCTTAACTTTTCTATAGTACTTTAGTACTTATCACATTCAATTATGATTGTTTTGTATATCTGTTGGGAGACAACTCTTCATTAATCTCTTGCCTTTCTGACCATTTGATCAAAGGTAGTGATAGCTTTTGTTCCTGACATCTTTCCAAGGATGTTTGTGGGACAAACTGCCTTAGAATGTAAGGAAGAGGAAAAGAGAGTAACTTTGTCTCCTAATCTAGGAAAGATAATGTCTACCATCAAGACAAAAATTGGGCAGGTTCGCTATCAGTCTCCTTTATAAGACTGGAGGCTTCCTAAGCTTGGGATTCCTCAGCTGTGACACAAACCCACTGTGTGCACATCCACCTAGACACCTCATTTCTATGGAACTTTGGAAGGGAGGGAGCAAAGTGAGGCAAAGGGAACGTGATACTCATTCTATCTGCTGTGCCATGAGCAATGAAGTCCTTTGTCTCTGACCCAGAAATTTCATGTCTTCTGCCAGCTTCTAAAAAACTGTGACAAGCTCACTTGTTAGTATTCAAGTAGAGTAAAATCTCAGACTGTTTACAGTTCATTACAGCTCAGATGCTTTACAATACGTATGTGTGCATGTTTAACCAGTCTGGTTTCTTCTATGAACTCCTTAAGAGAAAGAACTGTATATAATTAATCCAGGCATCTCCAAGATATAACCTAATTAGAATAAATATTAGCTGAGTAAAAATATAATGAGGAGTTGAGGGAAAGGCAGAATTATAAGAATATGAGTAGTTAATGAGAAGAAACAGCATAAAGCCTCCAGCATAATTTACAGACCTTTTAATCTCCTAAATCTATGCAGTTTTTCATTAAGTGAATTAATGCTATTGCTCCAAGTTTGAAAAACTATTGTCCATATGTACTGTTTATATGACAATTACAATCTTAATGCCAACTCTCACATTGCTGTTCTATTCTCATATCATAAATTTAATTTGGTATACTTCAACAAAATGAATGATTAATTCTCAGAATCAACATCAATTTATCACAGACATAAAAAATTTAAAGGCATTTTGACTGAGTAAAATATCTGTGCTTAGATGTAATTGGTGATTGAAATGAGATGTAATTCTTTCTTGGTTCAAGGGGAAGTAGGAAAAACTCCTCCTTCAACTTGGATATTTAATGCCACAAACTTACATAAAAGAATAGGAGTCTCATCCAAGATAAAGAACTTGGACCCCAACTCTTCTTTCTACTTACAACCCACCATCAGCTTTAAAGTTCAAATTATAAAATCAGATTTTTTGCAATAAAGGACAATGAGGGCTTCTGACTGAAAATTTACCATAAGGAAGAAGGGAATTGGACCTGTGGTCCAGATGAAAACATTCCTTCTGGATCCTCAGGAAGGAATGTCCTCCTCCTCACTGAGAGGAAACCTCCCTCAGCAAGCACTCCCAAATGTGGGAAAATCAGTGGTGATAATAATGGGATCAGCAAGTGAGATATAGGGAAAAAGAGGAACAGAAAATTCAGCTGTGAGTCACCTGGGGCTCTCCCTGCTGCTTTCAGTGACTTAAGGAGATTGGGCTCCATTTGGAAGGAAATTAATCTGGAGACACCTGATAGGAGATACCTGATGGATTAAGCTACCTGGGGTCTAGAAAAAAGGTCTGAATTCCTACTTATTCTATGATAACTGATTCAGGAAGTTTCAAGCAAAACCTCTGAAGTTCTGTTTCTTCCAAGATAATTGACTCTTGGGACTGTGTAAGCATCCTCAGAGAGTCTTAGAAAAATTTGGTTAGGGGAACCTTGCCAGCAAACTCGGTGAGATTTTCAAGCCATTGAAATTTGGTCATAAATATAAATGCAATTCCATTTTATCCAGAAGTTTGTGAAGTACAGGGAATGTTTGGTAACAAAAATATCAAAGTACAAAAGATAAATTTCAAAGGAAAAGGTTACAGCTTGTCCTCTGCAGGACAGACTATAGGATGCTCTTTGATCACAGTTAGTTAAATGAGGGCTCTGGCAGCGCAATGACTCAGAGATAACAAAATAAAGTTATAACATCAATATCTTCAAATGTTTGGGGATATATTTGAGAATATAAATATTAAATGTTGAAAAAGGGATTCAACTTGCCCTTCAAGTGCAGCCAGCTGGCTTGTCTCCATCATACAGTGTCCTCTAAGATTATCCAACTGAAAAAACAAAAGTGTCAAGGAGCAATGGCCTGCAGTACTTTGCAAAGGGGTGATAAGTGGTTTTGTTGTGTAGGTTGTATTATTTCATTTTTATAAAGAAAAATTTAATTGTTCTGACTCTACAAGGACAGATAACCTCATTTAATAGCAGTTATTACAGTGTAAGGGGCTCTGACCAGTTCTTTTGACCAAAAAGCTTCCTAGCATCCATTCAATGCTGCCATTGACAGATGAATTTTGATAATTCATTTCTTTCAAGGAAGACCTTGTTCTTTAGAAAAATTGACATTAAAGGCCCATTGGTCAATAATGCATTAAAGTGACTTTGCTTATTACTCTTTCCAATATGGCTGTTAAGGAAAGCCATTTCAAATAATGAAAAGGTGAAGAATAGATCAATAATACTACATACAGACTTCATTGTTACCCAAGATTTCCATAAGAGGAAGGCGAAGAGTGGAAACAGTAAAAAAAAAAAAAAAAAAAAAAAAGGTGAGACAGCTCCAGAGGCAAACTTCTTGTGACCTGACAATAAGAACCACATTAGAAATCTTAATTCCTGCTTGAAATATAAAACTTTCTACTCTTCCTTGGAAGTACATCTCTCACAATTATAAATGACAGCCGCTTAGGAGAATATCTGAACACTGATCGGCTGTGTAACATTTGATAGAAGCACAACATTGTTTTAAATTAATACATTAAAATGAAATTCCCACCACGCAATAAAAGGTTTATAGAAAGTGGTAAATATTCCCCTAGTGTGTATGATTAACACCTCTAACTATTTTTCTTAAGTTCAAAGAGTTATTATTAGAAAAGTGCAGCACTGTGCAGTTAAGTGTGGCAGATGGCATATAGGAGTGAGTGGTGTGCAATTTACAGTAAACAAATTCTTTATCTTTGACGGGTCATGGGGAGAACTAAAATGGTCTCCAATTCAATCAGGAAATATGCTAGAAAACATTGACATGCAGATCCACTAATTATAGTAAAATGTGTTAAAAAGCTACAATTATCCCAATGGATGGAACCTGTTCCCATGAAGATTAGAAAAAACAACCAGGTATCATGGGCTGACAGCAGGATGCCATTTGTAAATGTGCCCCCAGATTGTTTGACCCCTGTTCAGGAAAAGATTCAAGACTTCAGGGCCTTCAACTTGGTCTCCTCTTGAGATAGGTAAGCATCTTGAGAGTATGTATGAGTGTGAATATATCAGCTGCTTTTTCATCAAATAAATGTAAAACCTATAGCTGACATTTTTTTTCTGTCTTAAAAAGCAGAGAAACATAAGCCAGTTATGGGGGGTGGGGCATGATTCATGTAATGCTCATTAGTTTGGTTCTCATAAAAATAATTTTTCAAATATTCTAGAGTTTTACATCTAGCACTACAAAAAGATGAAAGGGAACAGCACAAGTAGTAAGAAATGTGTTTTTTGAAATTAGTTGCTTGATCATATATTGAACTGTGTCCATGAAAATTTATCAGGTGTAAAATAAAGATACAGGAATGTTGAATTACCTAATGTATAGGAACAATTCAATTGTTCCAAAATATGGCCTATACCAAAGCACTCCATGGGGTTTACCAGTGATGGTACATAGTGGACACTATGAAACCTCACAGAAGCATAGTGGGGTGCTCTTAAATGATGCCATGTGAGAATTTGGTCCAAAGGCATGAGATCACTGCAATGGAGGAAGAATTAGTTTGGATAACCTCTTAAACTGGATGTTCAATTCTAGCATCTTCTATTAAAGAAAGTGCTTTATCAAACACTCTCCAGATATCTGAGGCCTGGAAAATTTTGCTGGATTTCTGTGATTTTTGGTGTGAATTTCTGTAATATAACCATTACCCAAGGAAGCTCATGACAGAACTTCAATCTGGCATCTGGTATACCGTTGTGCTGTGAATGGTCTAAACATGATGGGCATGCCAGGCAAACTCTGGAGCATAAGGCTGCAGATTCTGTCCTGAAATGGTGGTATGTCCAATTTCAAGATGAGACATTGATTTCTCACACTAACTGGGAAGAGGAGATAAAGTGACTCCTCAGAAAAACATAATATGCCATTTAAAAAGCTCATCTATAAGGTGTGAATGTGAGTTGTTTTACCCCACTTGCTCTTTAACATGTCACTGACCACAGGTTTTCTGCTGATAGGGGTACATGACTTTGGGTTGGGGACTGTGTTATTAGGCATATATATCTGTTCTGGGCTTGGAACAGATTATAGAGACAGCCACCCAGTGGGCCTCGGGGTCATGTTTTTTAAAAAAGATTCCCATTTATAAGAAGTGGCAGAAGAACAATTGAACTTTAATTCTTTGGACTTGCAACTCACAAGGACAAGAGAATTTGATTTGGGACTTTAATTGTCTTGAACTTTAACTTGAGAATTCAGGAATTTAATTTCTTTGTGATTTTAATATTTGAACTTTAGTTTTTCCCTGGAAATTTGATAATGGCATAGTACAGATATTCAAATCCGAGGCATCTGTATGTTGGTGGCATTTTAGTATTACAATATATTATGATATTGTCGTATAATCTCATTGCATATCCTCTGGTGAGCTCTATTAGACCATGTGGCTAGATATGATGTGGAAAGAGAAATACTATAGGGTGACCTTTAAAGATTGAATAGAGCAAAGTGCTGGAATTAATTTAAGTAATATACCATTTTCACTCATTTTTACAGCCTTCTAGACCAAAGCCTACACTGTTCACCAGTAGTCCCAGGAGGCTCCTCAGCATTGCACTGGTTGGAATTAAGAGAATGGCTTCATGAGGGGGAAAGGGGGGAGAATGTTGGGTATGTGGGAGTACCTTATATTCTGTATGGAACTTTACTGTGACCTAAAACCTCTTTGAAGACCAAAAACAAAAAAACAATAAGACACTGTGAAAGAAATGGAAGAAAATGTCACTATACATATAGGACAACAGATATTACAGTTATGAAACGCAAAATGTCAAAAAAAAAATGTTTAAGTATTTTTCATTTTTTTAATACCCCATATTTTTACCTTTATTTTAGTTTTCTTAAATTATTATGTATTTTATTTCTTATGTTTAAACCCATCATTATTATTTTATTTTCCTATTAATTGAATCTGGCAACATTCTTGGCTTCATTTTTGAAGAAGCTTTGGATCACAGAAGGGTTACAACTATGGCAGTGGAAGGTCATTGGTGTGGGTGTCAGTGATGGGAGATACATGGGAGGAAGTTCACCTGGGCATACATATAAGGTATATAAATATGTTCAAATGGTCATGGGGCATTGCCACAGTGGGTAGAGAGTCACACAACAGCTGAAGGATTGTTGAATCCCCATCCTGGGAGCTCTGCCACATTCTCTAATGGAACAGCAACAATCTCCCAAATACAGGAGCAATGACTTGTGAAAAAGGATGGTCCATTGATGGGCCCTTTATTCTGATGACTATGCTTATAAGACTTTTGCTTTTGAATTTGCAACTTGGCCTAGTGTTGTAGGGTGCCTAAGAGTTACCTCCTGAGAGCCTCCTTGTTGCTCAAATGTGACCTCTTTCTAAGCCAAACTCAGCATATGGATGTATTACCTTCCCCCCAGCGAGGGACATGGCTCCCAGGGATGAGCCTCCCTGGCACTAAGGGATTACTACCAAGCCCTGGCTGGTGATACAAATGGAAAAAGACCTTGAATAAAAGGGGGGAAAGGTAAAGAAAAATGAGTTTATATGGCTAAGAGACTTCAAAGTGAGTCAGGAGGTCATCAGAGAGATAGTGCTTATGAGCTATCTCTCTGATGATATCAGAGAGATAGCGCTTATGAGATCCATCTCAGCAGGATCTCATAGACAGCCAAAGTGGACACTACCCCAAACAGTGGGGCTCCTGAGGGCTCCAGAGACACCCAGGTACTGTGGTCATGGTGGATAGCTCTGGAGTTTGGTGCCTTGCCAGTGGTCCCTACTTTGGAGATTGTGCTCCCGAGTGTGACAGAGTTGGACTCAGTTGTGACTTCTCTACACAATTGTGTTCCTTTTGTTTGAACCTATAGTTGGTGCTGGAGCTGGCAGGTGTACATCTAGGAGACTTGAATCTCTGGGCTGTCCATGTGCTGTCTGGCATCTGAGCCTCAGCGGAGTTGCAACACCTTCTATCCAGTACACTGGACTCACCCAGGATAGCTGCTGGGGAGGTGAGGATTAGAGATGGAGTGGGCATCACCATCCCAGAATCCTTGGATTGGCCAATAAAATACGGACTAGAGTATACTTACTGGTGTTCTACTATAGACTTATTGTGATTCTAGCAATGGAAGAAATTATATCATTGGTGTGGAGACAGTGGCCACTGGAGGTGCTGAAGTCAGGGAGAGGAAAAAAGATGTGTAATATGGGGCCATTTTCAGGACTTGGAATTACCTGGATGACATTGCAGTGACAGGTAAAGGCCATTATATATCCTGCTATAGCCTACAGAATTGAGTGGGAGAGTGTGTAAATTACAATGTAAACTATACTCTATGCTTAGTGGCAATGCTCCAAAATGTGTTCATTAATTGCAATGAATGTACCACAACTAATTAAAGAAGTTGTTAATGTTGGGAAAAGTGGAAGGTGTGGGGAATGGGACATATGGGAATCCCTTATATTTTTTATGTAACAATTTATGTAATCTAAGTATCTTTTAAAAATAAATAAATAAATATATTTTAAAAAGAGAGAGAGAGAGAGAGAAAGAGAATGGCTTCATGAAGGAAGGAGTATCACCTTTATAGGTGGCTGATCTCCTCCCTTGGGGCTGATAGCCATATCCCTGCAGAACTATACGCTTAATTGTTAAGCCAAATTGTTTAAAGGAACAAAGGGCAGTGGTAAGGGGAATATCTATGCCTCACTCATTGTAATTGCTGCAGTGAGATTTCAATTAGAATAAGGTTCCTAGACATTTGCAGTACCATGTATTCGTTGCTCACCCACTATTTGATCACATTTCCAGATAGGTGTATCTCTCCTTGTACACTGGAAATATGGTCTCTTTTCTTTCCTAGTTACCAAAAACAGTGAGTGGAAGGCAGTGAAAGTGATGAAGTCTCCATCAGGGAAGCATTAGCAACCTAATTTGTTCCCCTCACTAAGTCATATTCTTCAATTAACAATAAAAGTAATGATATTTTTCATTGTCATTTGCCTGACTTCTGAAACTATTTCTCAAATGGTTCCACACTCAGGCAGGGAATTGGGGTGTTATTTGGTAGCCTACTCAAATTCCAACACATTCTAATTGTCCAAAGTATTTAAATTATTTTAAATGTCAGAATGGGAACATCCACTCCAATATATTTGCTCTGAGGACTTCCTCTGGTTTCTAAATATTATTCTAGAATTCCCTCTTTCTAGGAAAATGAAGGTCAAATGAACTTTCATCTCTTTTTTAAAAATCCCCTCATGTTGTATTTTTGGCATGAAAAAAAGTCACAAATTTCAAAGATATTACACTCATATTGGGAAGAAAATTTTCATAAAGATATGTTTTTTAATTAGCTCACTATTGTTTAGGAAGTCCCATCCCATTCCACTGAATAACTGTAAACCCAAGTATTTGTGAGGTGTACATTTTCTTTCTTTTTGAATGTAACACTCACACCCACACACATACCCCTCAGAAGTGGGAAATTTCTCATTCCATGAATTTGGATGAGAGGCAGTGAAGATTTCCCACTCTAGGAGCTGAAAACTTGTTTTCCCAGCATTCCTTAGAGCAAGGTCACATAACCCAAGTTCTGCCAATAAGAAGCACACATGCTGGACCTTCACTTGGAAGCTGGGATGCAAAGAAGCAGGGAATGTGAAGACTCCATCAGTAGCTGCAATAGTTAAAGCAATTCTAGCATTATCTCTATTGTCAGAATTGATCTTAGAAGATGTTCTTTATGAACCAGGTCTACAGAATGATTTGGACTTTGTCTCTGGCCATGAAGCCTCCAGCTCTAGTTTTTCAGGAGTCTCAGAGAATGTAAGCTTTCAAATAGCCTTTAAAGCCTCTTCTCTCTTTAAATTCACCAGATATTGTTCTGTTACTTGAAAGTAAGAATCCTGACAGAGACCCTGTTCATTTAACAATATCTCAGTTACTGCAATCATGAGCAGTCTCCTGTTAGTTTAAAACAACCTCTTTAAGATAAGTCCTCAGTCTCTCAGAATTCTGCCTTCTTCCAGTTTCCTTCATGTAAAATGTCTAGGTCTGCACAGCCCAATAGAACAGCCACTAGCTACAAGCGGCTACAGAGCACTTGAAATGTGGTTATTCTAAATCGAAATGTGCTGTGTGAAATACATGCTGGACATCTAAGACTTGGTAAAAAAAGAATGTATAATAGCCCCTTAATAATGCTTTATACTAATTACCTGTTGAAATGATATTTGTATATATTGTGTTAAACAAAATATATTATTAAAATTAATTACCTCTTTCTTTTTACTCTTCTTAATGTGGCTGCTAGAAAATTTTAAATTACATATGTGGCTCACATTATATTTCTATTGGACAGGCATATGGAGGTATATATGGTTATACATTTATATATCATTATTCTATTAACAATAGTCCAAAGACCTAGTCCTTAAAACAATAAAATCCTTATTTTCCACAATATAATTTTATAACTAGATCATTTTTTATGACTAAGGGAAGAGCAAGGAACTAATGTTTATTAAGTGTGCAGGTGCCAGCCACAGTGCTATGTGATTTGCATATATTATTGCATTTAATCCTCATTATCACATTATGAAGGAGATATTAGAATCCTCACATTATAAATGAGGAAACATATGGATAAGCTAGGTAGTTTTCCCAAGGTTATATATCTTTTAAGTGGCACAGCCAGGCTTGGAACTCAGAACAATTGGTCTTCCAAAAACTGCTTGCCCATTTTTCTATATAGTTACACCTCATCCCTCCCACCCACCCCATCAACCATTCACAGGAAAGGTTTTAAAATAAATCTACAGACACTCTTTAATCTATATATCACATTCTCTCAATTTTTCTGTTTCAGAATATTATGGTTTCCCCTTAAATTATTTTGTGACTTACTATTTCAGATTGTCCATATTCAAAAACTAATGGGGACCTAAATTTATTGGAATAGACATCCATACCTAGTCTAATTTCTGAGCCAGAACAATTCTTCGGTTTTTTTTTTTTTTTTCAGGTCTTGGTTCTCAACTCCAGTTGAATTTAAACATACTTTAAAACATATCTATTTTTTAACTTTCTATTTTAAGCAACTGATTATCTTTGTCCACTTGGGATCCTTTGTACCAGTATGGCAATAATTGTATTTTCTATATCATACTTTAAAAAGAAATTAAGGGCATTGTGCTGGTTTATGTCTTTTATGGCACCAGAAAATTATGTTCTTAAGCTAACCCATTCCTGTATGTGTGAACCTATTGTATGTGGGACCTTTGGTTATATTCAGTCAAGGGACCTTTTGATTAGATCACTTCAGTTCAGGATCTTAGATTAAACTGCAGGACCCCGGGTAGGTTCTAATCCTTTTATTGGAGTCTTATATATAAATGGAACACAGAGAAAGAGAACTGTAAGCTTTTACCCCACCATGTGAGAGTGGACTCCAGGATCACCTAGCAGCAGGAAGACAGCGAAACCTTGAGAGGGTGAGAAAGAGGCTGGAGACTGGAATCAGCGGAGCACCCTGAGACTAAAGAGACAAGGCCTGGGGAGAATGAGCCATATGCCTGATTGCCCACAGCTGAGCTTGGGGAGAGCGTGAGCCTGGAGGAGAAGGCAGAAAGCGTCTCCTTACCACATGAGAGATCAGGATTGCCAGCAGCTGAACTTTGGTGAGCCAGCATCTCTGTTGATGCCTTACTTTGGACATTTTCACAGCCTCGGAACTGTAAGATTTTATCCTAATAAATTCCCATGATAAAAGCTAACCCATTTCTGGTATTTTTGCTATGGCAGCCTGTGGCAAACTAAAACAGACATTTTTGGGACATGTGAAAAAATTGGAATATAAACAAAACTTTGTATTAATGTTAAAGTTCTTGAACTTGATAACCATACTCAAGTTGGTTACATAAGTAAATACCCTTGTTCTTAGGAAACCTACCTGGCAGCATTATATGTTCAAGGAGCATGATGGATATACCTATTCTTAAATGTCCAGAAAATTGATAGGTAGGTAGATAGACAGATGGAAGATAGACAGATAGGCAGATGGGTTGATAAATAGATGGATAGGTAGATAAAATAATACAGCAAATGTGGGAAAGTGTTACGGGTATGAGAGGGATGTATTGGAGTTCTCTGAGTGAGTTTTGTACTATTTTTGCAATTGCCATGTAAGTTTGAAATTGTTTCAAAACAGAAGGTATAAGAAAAAATGAGATTAGATTTAAAGGGCCCAAAAATACACTCAAAGAAGAGACACAAAGAAACATGTATGGTCCTTCCTAAAGAAGAGTACAGAGTAACAGTGAACTTGAGAATTAACAGGTACTCTGATTGCAAATGCAGTAATGATTGTTGTAAACCAAAAGGCCTTAAGGGAGGGTATAAGGCCTTATAAGAGAATAGGCATTGGAAATGGAAGCAAAGAGAATCTCAGAAATAAAAATATAAAGGTAGGAAAGTAAACTGCATTGCCCAAGACATCTAGTAGGTAAAGTTGGCTATAGTAGAATGTGAACAAGACAAATAGGAAGTCAGACAGAACATCATCGCTTTAGTCTTACTGCAAAATAACTTTTATACTAATACTGGATATTATCCTATATGTTATGAAGTAATATTAAAGGTGTTATGCAAAATGATAAGAATATACTGGTTTGACAAGATTCTGAACTAATGAGATCATAATGATAATGTGGAAAAGGATATGTTAGACACATGAAAGCAAGCACTGACAAAACTGTGGCTCTAGGTGAGGAACAAGATGTGAGCTGAGTCCAAACTGAAACTAAGGTTTCAAACCTGGAAGTTTAGGAGAGGGTCTTAAGTATGGATAGATACGGTTTTGATATTGCAAGATGGGACTGAGAATAGGATGCTGGATTCTGCTGATTCTGGGTGACAAAACTATCAACAAGACACCTAGGCCACTCAAGATAGTGGAAAGGCTGGTGGGGTCTAGTTTTTTACTTGCTCACTTTCATTAAGTGTATTAGAGCACTGTGGAGAGTCCAACTCACTGCAAAGTTGCTTATTATCTATTAGAATTATTTATCTATTGCCTTGAATCACTGTCTAATTTTTAGCTTAAATAATAGCATGAATTGATTATTTAGCAGTAGTTATAATTATTACAGGTAACTGGACAATGAATAAATGCAGGAGCAAAAGGACCACTAAAGACATTTATCTTGGAAGATACAAAGCACTTAAACCAGTTACTGTTGTATTAATTTGTTCCCATACATTGGAATGTGTCCTTTGATGTGATATGATGCAATTTTTCACAAAAGATATGGTTCACCTTGAACTTGACTTTCAAAAATGTAATAAGCAGTTTTCAAAAATACCATTTTTATTCCATATTACTTTTATATTTTGCACCTAAACATTAAAAGAGAGAGGACCAATAGTGTTTTGACTTGGGCATGTTTTATATGTTTAACCAAGATAATAGTGAGCTCTCTCTAGATTATTTCAACCACACAATCCTACAATAAGGAATGTATAGGGGCTTGTTATTTAAGGATGCATTTGGAATGATTGGTTTTTATATTACTATATACTCAAAAGTAATATTTCACAGCAGATTGAGATCTATTTATATTTCTGCTGCTTGTCACCTAAAATTACCTCCCAAGGTTATTGTTCTAAAGAGTAGAAAATTAGACAAGTTTGCAAATGATAGGAATTTGGAAATTTTAAGAGCATTGTAATTTGGCTAATGCTTGATAATTCTTTATGGTACATTTTTATACACAAGAAAATTGCTTACATTTTTTCTTTCTAACCCACCCCTTATATCATAGCTATAATAGAGATGCTCTGAACTTTATTCTACCTTGATTCACTTAAAGAGTAAAAGCATATAAAAAAAGTTCTAAGACAAATGGACTGCTATCACTACAGCCACAGCTATTAGTATTATTTATAATTGCTACCCCCTTCTAAAAGCTGTCCCTTGCCAAAAGAATCATAAAAGTTACCTATTTTCACTTACATGGAGATGGATCTGCAGATATTAATGTCTCCTTTTGTCAGAATCTTTTTATTTTATCCAGCAAAGTAGAAAGGAAAGCTAAACTAGGCAGAACAAATAGAAGTTCTTTGACTTGTGTGACAGAAAATTCCCCCAGGTGGAAGCTTCAAACAGCTATAATAAATCTTGATCTAAAGTAGTATAATATTTCATGACAGAAGATATTTCATTTTCCTAAACTGCTACATTGCACTGGCCTATAACAGGAGAGCAAGAAACATGAAACTCTTATTGACTGATAAAAACAAGATTGATAGTAACTTAGAATTTGAAAAAAAAAAACAAACAAACAAAAATCACAACAGTAAGCTAACGTGTGAAATCAAGATAAGACAGTAAATTGTAGGGTGGTATTTGAACCTACATCAACAGTTTTGGCAAGAATTAAAAGAGAGAATGTATATAACGAGCTTGTCACAATCCTTGTCCCACTTTAGGCTTCTATAAAGCTAGCTACTAACACCACCACGAATCTTACTTCTATTACTGCTATAATACCTTAAACAATATTTTAATTTATTTTATTACATTTAATGATTTGTTATATTAGAGGTTACTATTCACTTAGAAATCATATTTTTTCCTGCTCATTTTCACATTTGGATGTAATTTACTGAAAATCAGGATTGGTGGTACAGTCATCCTAAACGTATTTGGAAATTTTTAATAGACAAAGCCCCACTTCAGCCAATTCTTCATTCTAAACATTCAAGTTCGGTTTATTTAAACAATCAATATTTAATCTCAGAAAAAGTTCTCAGATGGTTTAATGAAGCTAGCCTGGCAGCCATTATTAGTTTATAACATAACGTAAGCAGTGTTTTGGAAAGGCTTGTCAGGTAGCCTTGGAGGGGCTTGGCTGGAGAAGAAGGAACTATCAGCAGGAAGAATAGTTAGAAGGTTGTTCAAGTTAAGCAGGAATGAAATAAGAAAGAATGTGTTCATTTTTGAAAATAATAAGAAATGAAAAGAAAAACAGAGTAATACTAACTCTGCTAGTACTAATACTAAGCAATTAACTTTTGGCCATCCCAGTCATTCAAAACAAAGCTGGAAAAAAAAAAAAAAAAATGACCACAAAGCACATGCGCTAGAAAGTGGCCCTTGGGCTTTACTCAGAATCGATCTATTTTTACTTTATAAACAGATCTTGAGATTCATCCAGCTTGTTATGGAAGTGTTTCAAGATGGAGAATAAGAAACATATGAAAGCAGAAAATCTATTATAAAAGCAACAGTCTGAGGCCCTCGTGGTGGGTAAAGTATAGCCTAAAGCAGCACAATAGCTCTAGAGAGCATCTTAATCTAGAATCATCAGAAAAGATGAGTTCAGCTACTTTCATAATTCAACAAGAGGGAGAGAGTGCTTTCTCCAGCATTCCTGAGGCTAGGGATGGTCAAATAACAAAGTGGGACTGATTCCTAAGAAACCAGCAAGATAGGGTTGAGAAAAGGAGAAGGCTGAGTTTTTTTGAGGACTGCCAGCAATAATGAGGGTAACACTGAGATTGCAGAATTACAGACAGCAGAAAAGAAGCCAAAGGGCCTGGAAGTTGGAGGTAATGCCATGGAACCCACATGAACACTGTAATTCCTTCCTAGCTACAACTAGAATCACAATCCAGAACATTGTCCACCAGAATTTCTGGAGGACAGAGAGGATTTGAGTGGCAACATTCTGATTAGTAAAGAAAGGAAGTACTGTATGTTTTTCAAAGATTTCTCCTAAAAGTGTCTAAATTTTGCTTACGTGTTAAAGTTTAAAATTTCTATTGTCTGAGACTGAGTAGATTTACAGTTTTAAGAACTAACTTTGGAGCCATGCACATCTAGACTTAAGTCACTATTATTTCATCTGGGTTGTATTACTTTGGACAAGATATTTAAACCCCCTAAGTCTTTCTTCACCTGTAAATATAATAATAATAATACCTATATCACTGGATTGTTAAAAGGATGAAATAAAGATGTATGAGTTATTCATTGCTGTGTGACAAATTACCCCAAAATTTAGTGCCTGAAAACAACAAACACTTATCATCTCACATTCACTAAATCTAGTCCACACTCAAAGGGAGATTACATAAGGGCACGAATACCAGGAGGTGGGGGATCAATGGTGGTCATCCTAGTCACTGTGTGTGTGTTTAGCAAAATGCTAGCACATAAGTGCTCGGTGTATGCTAGCTCTTATAATTATCATCACCTGGGAAATTCACAGAACAGATTAGTTATTGTCACTGGATAAATGAGGTATTACTATGCTCAAGCTTCAAATAATGTTCTAAAGAAAGAATGAAATGGGGTTTACCCAAGTATGTAACTTGAGTCATCAAATAGTAATTCATCAAGTTATATTTGAACATATAACAGAAGAAACCATTTACATCAACGAAGAGGGAGCAGTCAGAAATAGGAGGCAATGGAGAATATTAACCATCATCTATCCACTCTAAAGACCAGCAAATGTGGCCTGCTCTTACAGTGACCACTAGAATTCTTACACTCTCCAACTGAGGAGCTTGAATTAGGTAATGCTCTATTATTTCTGTTCTACTGTGGATCTAATGGTGATGTAGGAGAAGTAAAAAAATAAAATAAAATTACCTCAGGCATTGACAGAATGGTTAGACAATGATTTTTATAAATCAAATCAGATTTCCTTCAAGTAATATGATATAAGCTGTGAAGAAAAGTAAAGAGAAATTAGAATTTGGCAGTCTGAATCCTGAACTTTGCTTTCTTTTCCATTCTTTGCCATGAGAATATTAAAGATGTCAAAAACAGGTCACCCCCACTGCTATAAATATGAGCAGCCTTCAGGGGGAGGCTACCTTGGATACCGTGGTCACTCTAAAACTGACAAGCTCAAATTCATTACACTCTACTGTATCTTTGTCCCCAACCCACCCACCAGCAAAATGTCCTGAGACAGCTGCTAATATAAAGGCAGAATTAATTATAAGTGACTTAGTGACAGGTGTTCTGAATGTGGACTCCAACTGAAAAAGCATCTATGTTCTGGGCAAGATGCTAGTGTTCTCCTCTGAAGATTCCGCTACAACCATTGCTGTGTTACTTTGTGGGTAGCTTGCCTGCAACCTGTTTGGGCAAACCACTGTGACTTAGCCTAGTTTTCTGATGTCCCCAACTTGCTGCTCTTCATGCCGGTCCTCTCCTTCTTTTCCTGCTGCTAAAGCAAGGTCTTGTTTGTCACCTCCCATCAAGACACACAGGAGAAAGGGCATCCAGGCCAGAGAATTTTTCCTGCACTCCTTTCTCTATAAGCCAGACAAGGTACTTCAAAAAATAAAGTGCTGACTTTTACAAGAGAGTATTTGCCTCTTTTGGACTAGTCACTGCCTCAATAGCTACCAGCTATCTTGTCAGTCAATATTCCCTCTTCACCACAAACCATCTCATTCCTCATACCAGGGAAGAAATGTAGAATTTGTTTAAATATTTATTGTGAAAGTAATACATATGCATTTTAGAAAGTTTGGAAATACAGGAAAAAAATTAAGAAGAAAATAAATATTAGTTTTTCTAATCTGTTAGAGAAATAATTTTAAAGAATTCTCAAGACCTCTGTGTGTGTCATGCATAGGGCAAAAGAAAGTTTTTGCTTTAATTTTATATCTTTTATGACTGGGGTAAAGTTTGACCAATGATATTTTTTAATTTTTAATTTTGATTAACAAACTTTCGGAAAGCTGAATTTAATTAGGTCATACATGATAGCCAATTTCATTAAGTATTTTTCTTTATAAGAGTAAGCCTCACCCATTGATAGCTTTGGAGAGTATTAGGGTACTTGAGAATCCCTGCTCTTTGGCTCTACAAATTCTACATGTGTCGTCCACCAAACTCTCTGCACCCTTCCAATTCTCTTTCATAGATTGTAACTTTTAGTCCTTTATATTAATTTTAGGAAATCATTACTTTCATCAATCATGACTTGCAAAGTATAAACACAAAGAAATTTGATTTTTGTATCTTACTATCTCTTAAAGTCCACTCAATGGCCTAGATCTTTCCTGGTACCTAGATGAAAATTAAGACAGGCCCCTTGACTTTTTCTAGCACCTCACTGGTAATTTAAAAAGCTGTGGTGAGACTTCCGGGAAGATGGTGGACTAGTAAGACACAGGAATCTCTTCTCCAGAAAAATAGCTAGAGGACAGGCTGAAACAGCCCCGAAAAAGATCTTCTAGGGTTTAGGACAGCAGGTGAAGGCTGCACACCACCTAGAGGAGAGAGGGACAAAAGAGCAAAATTGCGACGACAGAACCGTGACTTGGAACCAGCAGAGGCTGCTGCTGCTGGCACCCTCCCCCACATTCTTTAGAATTCTCGGGCCTCTGGGCCTGTGACTACAGACAAAGGGGGCTCCAGGGATCTACCACTCCCGGAAAGGGGAGAGAGAGGGACACAGCCTTAGGCTGACTCAGGTTCTGACCCGCAAATTTGGCTGCGGAGCCCCACGAATCCTTCCACACTGTGGTTTGCCCTGGGAACCTAGAAAGGACTGGAGAAATCCGACCCTCGCAACCTCCCTCTCTTCTAGCCTGGACTAATTGTTGAGGAATCCACAGGAGAAGGGAGAGAGAGCCTGGGGCTGACCCTGCTTTTGACTCACAGGTTTGGTCTGCCCTGTCCCGAGAGCCCTTCCAGGCCAGGTGGGGCTGTGCCATTGTTTGCCTTGGAGCCTGCAAGGGGTTAAAGATATACAAACCTCCCAATCTCCTCCTCTACTAACAGGGACTGATTGTTGAGGATTCAGAGGGGAGTGGAAATATTTCCTACCTGGGGAAAGGGAGGGGGCTACCAGAGAAGACTGGAGAACTGTCTCAGAAAGTTTGAATTACAAGGCTCTAAGCCCCCAGACAGGAAGCTCTATAACAGTGGTCTGTGTCACAACAAAAGCGCTCCAACCAGGCATTGAATTGAGGGCTGCCAACGAGCGCCATCTCCTGGCAGACCAAGGAAGTGTACATAAGAAATTAAAAATAAATAGGAGAGGCTTCCTCCCTGCCCAAGGTCCTAGGAAATGACTCTCCAACCAATTACTGGGTCCAGTGCCCAGTTTTGAGCAACCAGCAGGACAATCCTAACAATCAAGGTTGAGCCAAAAATCAAAGAGCTGTGGTAACTCACAGCCTCCTGCCACTAAATCCCTATAAAAGAGAAAGAGATAGAGCATCTAAGTAAAATACAACCTAACCAGATGCCCAAACACCAGCAAAAAAATTACAAGCCATACTAAGAAAATAAAAGACATGGCCCAAGAAAAGGAATACATCAAAGTCCTAGAAGAGATGCAGAATTTGAGAGAACTAATCAGTGAGATGAGCACAAATTTCCAAAATCAAATTAATGAGATGAAAGACAATATAGTTAAAGAGATAAATGACATCAAGAAGACATTGAGCAAACAGAAAGAAGAACTTGAAATCCTGAACAGAAAAGTAATGGAGTTCACGGGAATGAAAGACACAACAGGTGAAGTCAAAAACACATTTGAGGCATAAAACAGCAGACTCGAAATGATAGAAGAAAGAATAAGTGATACCGAAGACAGAGCAGCTAAATTTGAAGAGAGAAAAGAACAGAAAGAGAAAAGAATGGAAAAAATTGAGCAGGCTCAGAGAGTTGAATGACAACACAAAACGGTACAACATACATGTCATGGGAGTTCCAGAAGGGGAAGAGAAAGGAAAAGGAGCAGAAAGAGTATTTGAGGAAATAATAGCTGAAAATTTCCCAGCTCTCATGAAAGAAATGAACTTACATGTCCAAGAAGCACACTGTACCCCAATGAGAATAAATCCAAATAGACCTACGCCAAGACACATACTATTCAGAATGTCAAATGTAAAAGATAAAGAGAAAATTCTCAGAGCAGCAAGAGAGAAGCAAACGATCACATACAAAGGACATCCAGTAAGACTTAGTGCAGATTCCTCTTCAGAAACCATGGAGGCAAGAAGACAGTGGTATGATACAATTAGGAAACTGAAAGAGAAAAACTGCCAGCCAAGAATTCTTTATCCCGCAAAACTGTCCTTCAAATATGAAGGTTTGTATAAAGTATTCACAAACAAACAAAAACTAAGAGAGTTTGCAAAAAAGAATCCACCTTTGCAGGAAATATTAAAGGAAGCCCTAGAACCTGAAAAAAAAGACAGGAGACAGAGGCTTGGAGGAGAGTGTAGAGGAAAGAAAAGCAGAAAGGATAACCAAAAGAGTAAAAAGAGAGACAAAAACAAGATGACATATGAAAACCAAAGAATAAAGTGGAGGAAATAAATAGTGCATTTTCAGTAATATCACTGAATGTGAATGGATTAAAATCCCCAATCAAATGATACATGCTGACAGAATGGATGAAAAAACATGAGCCATCCATATGCTGCTTACAAGAAACTCACCTCAGACCCAGGGATACAAACCAGCTGAAAGTAAAAGGTTGGAAAAAGATACTCTACGCGAATAGTAAACAGAAAAGAGCAGGGGTAGCTATACTAATATCAGACAAAACAGACTTTAAATGCAAAAAAGTGATAAGAGATATGGAAGGCCATTATATATTAATAAAAGGGACGGTCCTCCAGGAAGATAGAACAGTCATAAATGTCTACGCACCTAACCAGGGTGCCCCAAAATATATGAGACAAACTCTGGCAAAACCTAAGGGAGAAATAGACATTTCTACAATAATCATTGGAGACTTCAACACCCCTCTCGCATCATTAGATAGAACAACTAGAGAGAAGATCAACAAGGAAACAGAGAACTTGAACAATATGATAGGTTAGACCTAACAGACATATACAGAACACTGCATCCAAACTCAGCGGGTTATACATTCTTCTCAAGTGCCCATGGATCTTTCTCCATGATAGACCACATGTTAGGTCACAATACAGCTCTCAATAAATATAAAAAGATTGTAATTATACAAAGCACCTTCTCAGATCATAATGGAATGAACCTAGAAATCAGTAACAGACCGGAAAAAAGTATGTTTGCAAATTGTGGAGACTGAACAACACACTCCTAAATATTCGGTGGGTCAAAGAAGAAATTGCAAGTGAAATCAGTAAATATATTGGGACAAATAAAAATGAGAACACAACGTATCAAAACTTATGGGATACAGCAAAGGCAGTCTTGAGAGGGAAATTTATAGCCCTAAATGCCTATATTAAAAAACAAGAAAGTGCTAAACTCAAAGATTTAACTGAACAACTAGAGAAACTAGAAAAAGAACAGCAAACCAATCCCAAAGCAAGCAGGAGGAAAGAAATAATAAAGATTAGAGCAGAAATAAATGAAAATGAGAACAGAAAAACAATAGAGAAAATCAACAAAACCAAAAGCTGGTTCTTTGAGAAGATCAATAAAATTGAGAAACCCCTCGCTAGACTAACAAAGAAAAAAAGAGAGAAGATGCAAATAAATACAATCAGAAATGAAAGGGGGGAAATTATAAATGACTTCACAGAAATAAAAAGAATCATAAGAGGATATTATGAGAAACTATATGCCAACAAACTAGACAACCTAGATGAAATGGACAAATTTCTAGAAACGCACAACCAACCTACACTGACGCTACAAGAAATAGAAGACTTAACAAACCAATGACAATTAAGGAGATTGAATCTGTCATCAAAAATCTCCCAGCAAAGAAAAGTCCAGGACCAAATGGCTTCACAGGTGAATTCTACCAAGCATTTCAAAAAGAATTAACACCAATCCTGTTTAAACTCTTCCAAAAAATTGAAGAGAAGGGAAAATTACCCAACACATTTTATGAAGCCAACATCACCCTCATACCAAAGCCAGATAAAGATTCCACAAGAAAACAAAATTACAGACCAATCTCTCTCATGAACATAGATGCAAAAATTCTCAACAAAATACTTGCAAATCGAATCCAACAGCATATCAAAAGACTTATACATCACGACCAAGTGGGATTTATTCCTGGTATGCAAGGCTGGTTCAACATAAGAAAATCAATCAATGTAATACACCACATTAACAAATTGAAGGGGGAAAAAACGCATGATCATCTCAATAGATGCAGAAAAGGCATTAGACCTAATCCAACATCCTTTTTTGATAAAAAATACTTCAAAAGATAGGAATAAAAGGAAAATTCCTCAATATGATAAAAGGCATATATGAAAAACCCACAGCCAACATCATACTCAACAGGGAAAGGTTGAAAGCATTCCCTCTAAGATCAGGAACAAGACAAGGATGCCCACTGTCACCATTGTTATTCAACATTGTATTAGAAGTTTTAGCTAGGGCAATTAGACAAGACAAAAAAATTAAAGGCATCCATATAGGAAAAGAGGAAGTAAAACTCTCACTGTTTGCAGAGGACATGATCCTCTATTGAGAAAATCCTGAAGTATCCACAACAAAGCTACTTGAACTAATAGATGAGTTCAGCAAAGTGGCAGGATACAAGATCAACACGCAAAAATCAGTAATGTTTTTGTACACTAGTACTGAACAACCTGAGGAGGAAATCAGGAGGAACATTCCATTTTCAATAGCAACAAAAAGACTCATATACCTAGGAGTTAATTTAACCAAAGAAGTACAGGACCTATATGCAGAAAACTACAAAACAATGCTAAAAGAAATTTTAAAAGACCTGAACAAATGGAAAGACATTCAGTGTTCATGGATTAGATGAATAAATATCATGAAGATGTCAATCTTGCCCAAACTGATTTATAGATTCAATGAAATACCAATCAAAATCCCAACAGCTTACTTTACAGAATTAGAGAAGGCATTTACCAAATTCATCTGGAAGGGTAAGTGCATCCGAATAGCCAAAAGCATTCTAAAAAAGAAGAGCAATGTGGGAGGAATTTCACTGCCTGATCTTGAAACATATTACAAAGTTACAGTGGTCAAAACAGCATAGTACTGGCATAAAGATAGACACATCGATCAGTGGAATAGAATTGAGAACCCAGAAATATACCCTCACCTATACAGTCAACTGTTTTTTGACAAACCTACCAAGCCCACACTAATGGGAAAAAACAGTCTCTTCAACAAGTGGTGTTGGGAGAACTGGATATCTATAACCAAAAGAATGAAAGATGACCCCTATCTCACCTCCTATACAAGAATCAACTCAAAATGGATCAAAAATCTAAATATAAAATCCAGGACCATAAAACCACTAGAAGAAAATGTAGGGAAACATCTTCAAGACCTTGTAGTAGGTGGTGGTTTCTTGGACCTTACACCCAAAGCACGTGCAACAAAAGAAAAAGTAGATAAATGGGACCTCAAAATTAAACACTTTTGTACGTCACAGGACTTTGTCAGAAGGGTGAAAAGGCAGCCAGCTCAATGGGAAAAAATATTTGGAAATCACATATCTGATAAGGGTTTAATATCCAGGTTATATAAAGAGATGTTACAACTCAACAATAAAAAGACAAACGACCCAATTAAAAAATGGGCAAAAGACTTGAATAGACATTTCTCCAAAGAAGAAATACAAATGGCAAAAAAAAAAACACATGAAGAAATGCTCAACATCACTCATGATTAGGGAAATGCAGATCAAAACTACAAGGAGATATCATTTCACACCTATCAGAATGGCCACTATTAAAAAGACAGAGAACTATAAGTGTTGGAGAGGATGTAGAGAGACAGGAACACTTCTTCACTGTTGGTGGGATTGCAGAATGGTACAGCCACTGTGGAGGACTGTTTGGCAGTTCCTAAAGAAGTTGAATATAGACTTGCCACGTGACCCTGCAATACCACTACTAGGTATATACCCAGAAGAACTGAGAGCAGTGACACGAACAGACATCTACACAACGATGTTCATAGCAACATTATTCCCCCATTGCCAAAAGTTGGAAACAACCCAGGTGTCCATCAACAGATGAATGGCTAAACAAACTGTGGTCTATTCACACGATGGAATATTATGCAGCTATAAGAAGAAATGAAGTCGTAAAGCATATGGCAACATGGATGAACCTGGAGGACATTATGTTGAGTGAAGCAAGCCAGAGACAAAAGGACAAATACTGTATGAATGCATTACTATGAACCAAATATATTGTGTAACATATTGTTTGATTCAAAAAAAAATTTATATGTATCCATTACATTTAATTGAGAAATGTATATGTTTATTCATCTGTGTTTACTTTTTAGTTTTTAATTGTTTATATTTTCAATTATTAAATGTACAAAATAAAGTTAAAAAAAAAAAAAAAAAGCTGTGGTTACTTCAGTCCCACAACAGAGTCTCAACAGAGTAATTAAATTATTTAGTCCTGTATAATATTCACAACTCAATCTTGCTTTTAAAGTTAAAATTTTATACCTGCTCTGAAACTTTTACATCGTGGTTTGGCACCTCACTTAAAAGATTTCACTATAGCTGCTCTCACATTATAGGATGGGTAGCTTGCTTGCAACCTGTTTGGACAAACCACTGAGACTTGATCTAGTTTTCTGAACTTGCTAATGCAGTGTGAGTTTAGTTTTTGAAGATCAAGTTCATCACCTCCCTATCTAAATTTCTCTAGCATTTGTTGCTTTTGTGATTCATTTTGAGAGATGCTACCTATTAGGAGCAACTCTCCCTGGGTCTTTTGCATTTCTGCATATCTTATGTACAGAGACACTGACTGCCCTTTGTTCTGGATTATCTTTTCAAGGATGGTTATATTGTAAAAAACCTTGGAAGATGGAGATAGCTCCTTCCAGAAGAATGGACAAGTATGCTTATATACAGTATAACAAATATAATGTCTCCCTCTGGAGCAAAAGGCAGTCATGCTTGCTGACTACTATTTTTTGAAAAATCAAGTTCCCTAAGCATAAGAGCTCCTCTTCTTTAACAAAACCCAGTAAGTGTGGTCATTTATCTGGCCCACTTATATCACTCCCATGGCACTAGGGCAAGGGAAATTGACACAAATATGCTGATGCTCATGCAGCTTGCTGTTCTGTGAATAATTAAGTCCCTGTTCTCTGACCCAAGAGTCTCATGTCTTTTGTCAGCATCCATGAAACTGTAGCAGGCCAACTTGTAAGCAAGCATGATAAAATCTCAAAATCTTAACAGTTCTTGATACTGTCTTGTTATTTACACATCATCCAAATCTAATATCCCCAACTAGATTATACTTAACTGATTCTACCTTTTATTCGGCATTCAGCTCTGCACAGAGTGAGGCCTCAACAAAAATCTTGAACTTGGGACCTCGTATATGCGAAGCAGGCGCTCAACCACTGAGCTACACCCACTCCCATTAATCATATTTTAACACATCTGTAATAGTTCTGATGCCACCTAAAAGAAGAAAAGCAAACAAAAATGGAAAGAGAAAGAGGTTATGGAAGATGCTTACAAAAGACTAAAAACAAGGAAGGAAGTTTCTTTGAGATACTAGACAGTAGCTTAAAGTTAAGAAAGAAGCTGAACTCAGAGTGTTAGACAGTGAATCAGATAAAATGGAAGAATCAGTAACACACAAGCTTCAAACCTGTTTTATTAGTCTGTGCTGCATATTGACATACTGTCACTGTCTAATTTGCGAATAGCCTACATCATGATGATATTTGCTACTACCAAAAAATTACCTACTTCTCTTAAGAATGATGTTGCTGCCATGATGACAGTACAGTTGGACTGTAGGAATTAGAAAGGTAGTAACACAGAGCTTCCCTAAGCCTTGAACTGAGGCAGGGTGGGCCAGAGTTAGCAATCACCTAGCTGTGAACCTACAAACAGCAACAGTCTAGTCTGGCATCAGCAATAAACCAGTGTACTGACCCTGTGTAGAAGCTACAGTGAAACACTGCCATCAAGTAGAGGGTCATGCACCAGAGTATTGTACTACATTAAAAGTACAACATTCATTTAAAAAAAACAGTTTAAAGCATCCCCACATTAGAATGGCTTCCAGCTACCTGCATTTATTTAGAAAGAGAAATTTGGAGTGAAGTTCACCCCAGCAGTTCAGGAAAAAGTGCTTGACCCCTCCAGCATTTCACAGGGCTTCTGAGGGAAAATACAGAGCCTCTTCACCGATTTATAAATAAATAAATAAATATATAAATAAATAAATAAATAACCAAAATGTCAATAAATAAAAATCTTGATTTTTAATGGTAAAGTCCAAATTTGAAAAACCAAAAACCTTTTGATCAGAAACTTAAAATTCCCAATAGTACATGATTATGAACTAAGTGTTGAAATTTTTCTAACCTACTTCCCTGACTTTTTATTTCACAAGACAATTTTGGAGGCCCTCATGCTGAGTCTCATCACCCATCAGAACATTTAAATTAAAAACTCTGACAGACAGACTTGGCTTATGAATTCATTTTCATAATGTTCAAATATGCACATCAAGGCTTTGTGCCTGACAAGTGGACTTTTTTTTTAAATAATATATTATAAGCCAGCAGGAACCATCCTGCTAGTTAAATTTTCATGCAAGAATTAGATATTAGGAGATTCTTAGCTCAATGTAATCAACTGCAATTTAAACTTTTCTCTCTTCCTTTAGGATTTATCAGCTTATAAAAGTGGGCTATCCTGACTTTGAAATGGACAAAATCTGGCCAGAAGGAAAAAAATTATAATATGATTTTATGTATTATATTGATACCTGAAAGTCACTTGCCCTAAAACCTATAATGCAAGTATCAAAGGTGATTAAAATAATAGGTTTATAAAATATACATTCAACAAGATTTTCCTCTCCCACTGGACAAGGCCTAAAATGTGGAAATGGGGATGTTTGTCTTTCCCACGTCATTTCTAACTTCATTTTAACCTCGGACCCCAACCCCCTTACTTCTCTGAAACTGCCAAGTCTCCACAGGACTCACAGCCATTCCCACTCCCGTCCTCAACCTAAGCTTCCAGAGCTTTCCAGACCCAAAGACAAATAAAGCCATGGTGTGGAGTAACACCAACTACCTCATACATTCTTCTTCTGAATCCCCCCAAATGCACCTCCTCACAGGCCTTCTGAGAATGGTCTCCTTAATACCAAAAGGCTATTCTAATGGTCACCTGTCATAGTACCTGGCACATAGCATATGCTCAGTCAATGCTTTATTTAATTGAACTGAGCTAATTGTGAAGATATTCTCAGTCTTGCACATTTTGCACTACAGAGTCACAGGGCCTCATATCAATGACTATTCAATCTTGCATAGAGCGCGGGAGACTATACATGGTTGACTACAGCTAAAAGTTAGGCCAAATTTTTTACCCAATAATTCACTTTATAAGCAAGTTTGAGCCACTTGATATTTGATATCAATTCTTCATGTCAGATAAAAATCCTAATAACCACAAATTTTAAACACTTACTAGACACCAGGTATTGTGCTTATCATGTTTATACATTGCCTCTGCACTGTACTATACAGCATGTATCCTATATACCACATGTATACCACATGTATACCACATGCATGTGGCACATGTTAGGCTATGCTACTGGAACAAACAACCCTGAAATACCAGTGGCTTAAAACAACAAAGATTTATTTCTGGCTCATTGCATTCACTGAGAAACCCAGGCTGACAAAGCACCATGACTGCTTCCACGATCCCCAAGAGAGGGGAAAAGCAGTTTGTAAAGGCTTCTGCCTGGAAATGGCACACATCACTTCCACTCACATTTTATTGACAAAGCACAGCACTGACTTCAAGTGTACCTAGAATAAGAACCAGAATATTATGAACAGCCAGAATATCATGACGACACCTTAGGATGGAATAATAGGACCTGAAGAGACGTTGGAGATAATTGTAAGAGCCTGTCATTTTACAGATGTGGAATGGAGACCGGGACAGATGAAAGTCACACAAACATTCAGGGGTTGAGCCTGAAGAAAGAACCAAGGTCTTTTTATGGGGCTTTTACCCTCAAGCAATCATGTTATTGTAGGAAATACAGTTGTTTGATTTGGTATAGCAATAACCAAGACAGCTGTATTAGTCAGCCAAAGGGATGCAAAATACCAGAAATCGGTTGGTTTTTATAAAGGGTATTTATTTGGGGGTAGAACCTTACAGTTACCAGGTCATAAAGCATAAGTTACTTCCCTCACCACGTGTTAGAGCAAGATGGCTGCCAACATCTGCCAGGGTTCAGTCTTCCTGGGTTCCTCTCTTCCCGGGGCTTGCCTCTCTCCAGGCTCAGACTTGCTTCTCTTCACAAGGCCAGCTGTAGACAATCAAGCAAACGGCTCATCTCTTTTCCCAGGGCCTTCTCTCCTTCCTCATGACCAAGCTCCTCTGTGTGCTTACTTCCCCAAGCTCCAGCATTAAAACTCCAACATCAAAACTCCAACTCCTCTGCTCTGCCATGCAGTTTTATGTCCTACTGATGTGGCCCAGTGAAAACCCTAATCATAATTTAATCATACCCAGGTACAGACCAGTTTACAAACATAATCCAATATCTATTTTGGAATTCATAAACCATATCAAGTTGCTACAAC
This sequence comes from Tolypeutes matacus, assembly GCA_026826555.1. Lineage (NCBI taxonomy): Eukaryota > Metazoa > Chordata > Mammalia > Cingulata > Chlamyphoridae > Tolypeutes > Tolypeutes matacus. Next base: position 54,814,953 of record JAKSZT010053770.1, on the reverse strand, counting down.
AGCATTTGGCAAGGAAGGCTAGTTTGTTGGTTTATTTAGTTCAGAAAGTGTCTTACTCTTGTTTTATAGTGAGTCTGTTCTGTCCAGATATCTATCTGACAGAACCTAGAAAGTTATTTAAACAAAGTACTTAAAATGACAAAGAATTAATTTAAAGTAACTGGGTCTACCCAAAAGCTAACACAAGTTCAAATTATAATGATAGCAAAATTTATTGAGCATTTTCTATGTACCAGATACCATTCTGATATTTAACAGGCAATGGCTTTTAAACCTCAGAACAGCCCTTTTACATAGGTGCTAATAGAATTCCCATAGGATTGATGAGGTAACTCAGGAACTTAGAGGTTAAGTAACTTGTCCAAGGTGACACAGCTATTGAGGAGCAGACCTAAAATTTGGACTCTGACATTCTGGCTACAAAGTCCACACTCTTAACCTCTATAGTCCTAACTACTGCACTACATGTAAAGACTTAATTTAACTGTTAAATCCAAGTATGAAAAATACACACAATAATCTACAGTTAATATATAATGTCAATCTAGTTTTAATTTCCAATTGCATTACAGTAGGAAATTAATGAAAATCACAGCCATGTGTGGCTAAAGGAAATGTTCTTGGTCTCTCTAGGTTATTCTCTTTTGTCAGTTCTAACAGTCCAACCTGTCAGTGATATAATTAATGCTTAACAAATATTTGTGGAGTGAATAATGGAACTGAGTTCTCCATTGCTTCTGATTCATTACTTTGACTGACAACATCTAAACTAGAAAATCATTTTATTAAACATGATGCAAATTCCAAAAAACTTCAGGGTCTTGGTCTGAAAAATTCAAACATCATCTTCATCAACTGCTAATTTCTGCCAATGCATTCTCCAAAATCCCAGCTATGTATTTTGCCCAAGAAATAGTTTGTTGGCATCTCTTGCATTGTGTATGTCTTGATCTCGCCTATGCTGTCTAATCATCTGGTACCATGTCCTGTAGGCCCTGGGCAGAGAGCTCTCACTGAGTGCACGGGAAGAAATTCAGTTGCCCTCTTACCCTATTGCACATAAATTCCCCATGGCTCCCTAGTGTCTTTCCCACTTTCCAGGACCTGGGCTCAGAGATCATAGAAACAGCTCAGAGAAATCTGATACTAAGCATAAAATTCACAAGATCTATCATTTCATGTAGACAAGTATACATGAAGTTATTTTTCTTGTGAGATGTGTTGACAACTGACTGCAACAAAATAAGTTAAATTCTGGCAGAAGGAAGTAAAAATAGAGAGAAAAGAGCCTGCAAGACAGACTATTATACCCCAAATACTCTTGTTTGTATCAGGAGAGAGACTGCATTATATCTCCCTCTATGATTGTTATGTTAAGCACATAGTTTCCTATATGTCTTTTCTTCCTAACTAGTAGGAAGTTCTCTAAATAATTTGAAATAAGCCCTTGTTCTAGAAAGAGCATTCTTCAAACTGTGTTTCTTGATTTGCTTTTCCTCCAAATGCTTATATATGCTCCAAATTAAAAGGGTTCTGTGATCAAATAGACAAAAAATGTACAAGATATTTAAATGTGTTTCCCTGTACAGACTTAGATACTTTTCAATGTACTTAAGTGCATAAATATAAAATTATTGGGTATTACATGTCATTTTATTTTCACATCCTTTTATACCATCATGGTAAAATGAGACATGCTCTAAATGCCCATTTTTCTATAGAAACTGTCACTTTGTCGAACCATACTTGACAAATATCTTTGTTTGCCAGGCTACTATGACAAACACCACACAATGGGTTGATTTGAACAATGGGAAGGTATTGGCTCACAGTTTTGAAGTTAGAAGTCTAAACTCAAGGCATCAGCAAGGCGATGCTCTCTACCCAAAGACTGTGACATTCTGGTGTGGGCTGCTGACCATTCTTGGCTTGTATCCCTGCCTTGCATCACCTGGTGATGTCCTCCCCTTTATCTTCCAGCTTCCATTGACTTCCAGCTTCTGGATCCTCCCTCTTGGCTTTCTCTAACTATGTCTGAATTTCTGCTGCATGTGAAAGACTCCAGCAATCCAGATTAAGGTCCACCCTGCTTCATTTGGCCATATCTTAACTAAAAATAACATTTTCAAGAGGTCCTACTCACAGTGTGTTCACACCTACAGGAATGCAGATTAAGATTAAGAGCATGTTTGGGATTTTGGGGGGGGGGCAGGGCGGTGGGCAGGGTACATAATTTAATCTACCAAAACAAGTAAATTCTCTTTCAAATCTAGAGGTGAAGGCTTATATTTTTCCAAGCTATTATTGTTGAGGATCCATGTGTCAAATAAACATGCCATTTTAACACCCAGTCTCTCTAAGCACATACTGGATAAACACCACACACACACACACACACACACACACACAGCCAGTAAACACTTGCTTATTTTGTTTGGGGAATTAATCATTCTATATTTTGTCAATTCCTTATCTTTCCATAGGTTGGGGGCTTACCTTCTGTCTAATTAATACATCAAGAATGACTAACAGGACCATTCATCAGTTCTATAAGATTCAGTAGTGAGCTTAAAACTCAAGCTCTCCTTCATCATTCCTCTTTCCTTTTGATTATTTGAGACAGGAGCTAAATTCAACTTCTATTATTATTTCCCTTAATTATATTATTATTCCCTCAACTATATTATTCACTGCATAAATTAGGCATATTATCTAACCTTTGTTAACCTCCATTTCCTCATCTATAAACTGAGAATAGTAATACCTCTCTTGCAGAGTACTCATGAGGATTAAAAGAGAAAATCTGTAATACAGGGGTAGAATAGCACACTACAGGAAATACTCTAAAAATGCTAATTCTCTTTATTCTGTCACCCTCCTTCATCACCACCTCCCTTTCACCTCACTGTCTCATATCTCTAAAAATTTTAGTAAGAAAAAAGTAATATTCCACTTTGTGTCCTTTCTAAATCATTTAATCAATTTCTAAATAGTCTCTTTAATTGGTATGGTGAAGATCTCATAAGAGGGAGTGAAATTAGAAGGGGAAAACAAAGGTATTATCTTCCCATGGTTTGATAAACTTATCCAGTCATCTCTATTCTAACCCTTCCAAAAATAACTGAAAATATGCATCAAAAGTTTTCATTGAGTGGAAAAGATTTCACTGAAAGGTTTTGATTGAAAAATTTTAATTGAAAATTTTCATTGAAAGTTTTATGAATAAGCTTCATAAGAAGTCTAGTGTAAAATTTGAAAAGAGAACATTTACTTTTTGTTGACATATGTCAACATTTTTAAAAATGTAGGTGGTCAATTTCAAGTTAGATATTCCTTGTTTCAAAACTGGAACTTTCAATTGCAAAATGTGTATTAAATACCCTATTTGAATTAGTGTCCATAATTGTGGGAAAGATAAATAAGGATAGAGAATTGCCTTTATTTTAATTATGGGAACTAAAGCACAGAGAAAATATTTGCTTTGATTTTGAGATTTCATTTTCTCTGTGAAAGAAGCTGAATCACGCTGAAAATGTTGGTCTGTCTACTTCCCCTCAACAAATCAGAATTTTCTCTGGCTATCTCCAAAGTAGAACAATAATTTGTAAATGGAATTTTCCTAATTCCCCCACATACATGTATGGGATTTTGTTAGTGAGATTTAAGAAAAACCTAAGTTTCATTCTTCATTAGCAAGATAAATTTATTTTTTTTGAAATATCATCACTTCCTAAATTACAGTTTTAAAAATAACTAAAACCCTCCCTAACTTCTACAGTGAAAATTGTTTGTTTCCAGTAAAGTTAAGCTCTCTGTTATGCTTTATAATTGGTATTTGAATCAAAAATTTCCTAAGAGATAAATTATATCTACTCTTGTGATTCCCATTCCCCACTTGGAACTAAACTCAGAATCCAGAATCTTGAGATGGAAAGTAAAAATTCTATGTCATTAGTTAAAACAGTGAAAGTGACCACACTTGCTCTTGGATCCATGAGTGTCAGTTATATAAGAAAAAGCATCATATATGTGTTGCTGACTCAGAGCATGTGTTGTATAGCATAAGAAAGGTTTTCCAGAACCTGCCACAAATCTTCAATAGGGTAGACTCCTATTTATAAAACACCAGCTGCTTTTGGGTGTTCAGGTACATAATACCAGTGAATCCCATGGGGAACCTTCCATTACCAATAAAATCAACCTGTTAGCATATAGATGGCATGCTCCCCAAGGTTAGCACCAAATCAGGAGCTTGGTGTTGGACCCTGTAATAGCAGGTGGGCACTGAGCAATTATGGTAGCCAGGTTCCTTAATTATAGTGAGAGCAAGTACATGTTGTTGAGCCCATGCTTAGTCCCCATCCCTGCTATCATAATCACTTTATTAGCCCATTTATTCTCTTCAAAGAAGCTTTCAGCAGTAGCTATTTTCACTTTCTCACCTTCAACTGACTCTTGGACTTCATCCAGTCCAGCTTTCATACTAACCACTGGTCTGAAATAGCTCTTTTTAAGATAAATTAAAAGCTCCATTTGGTCAAATCCTATAGTCAATAATCAGTTTGCATTCTGCTCAACCTATCAGCAGTATTCGACTCAGTCTATCATGCCTTCCTCCTTGGAAAACTTCCCTACATACTCACTCTTACACGCTCTCCTTGGTTAGATCCTTCTCATCTCCCAAACTCTATTTACATTCCCTTTAGAGATCATGCTATCCAATATTTTGGCTTTCAATTTCTTCCATATGCTGGGGATTCCCAGATTTATATTGTCAGTCCAGACCCCCCCCCTAAATTCTACACCAGTATAACTACCTATTCAATATCTCCATGTATTTAATAGGTATGTCTAAATTAATATATCCAAAAAATTGTGTTTCATACCCACAGTATGCCCTTCATGAAGTTCTCCTCATCTCAGTAAGTATTAAATCCATTCTTCCAATTGCTCAGGTAAAAAAAAAAATTTGGAGTCATTCTGACACCTCTCCTTTTCTCATACCCATCTTTCAATCCATTAGCAAATCCTGTCAGCAGCTTTACTTTCAAAATATATCCAGAAGACAACTACTTCCCACTACGGAAGGTATTTTCCTAACCTGTTTCCCATCTTTCCTTTTAGGGTAACAGTCTAATCCCCGCACAACATTCCAAGTGATCCTTTATTTATTTTTATTTTTTTAAGGATACTTAGATTACATAAATGTTACACAAAAATTATAGGGATTCCATATACCCCACCTCTCACACCTCCCACATAAACATCTTTCATTAGTGTGGCACATCACCTGCAATGGATATACACATCCTGGGGCTTTGCCATTAAGCATGGACCATAGTTCACATTGTAGACCACACTCTCTCCCACACAGTTCTGCATGTTATATGCTGATATAAAATGGCCTATATCGGTCATTGCAAGTCACTCAGGATAATTCCCAAGTCCTGAAAAAGCCCCTGTATTACAACTGCTTTTCCCTTTCCCTGCCCCCAAAGTGCCCAGTGGCCACTGGCCCCATATTAATGTTGTAATTTCTTCCATTGCTTGAATCACAATATTTCTATAACAGAATACCAGTAAGTCCACTCTGGTCCACAGCTCTCCCCCAATCCTGAGGAGTCTAGGATGATGATGTCTACTCTACCTCCAAGTGAGAGGGGGTTTATATCCCATGGATAAGATGGATGGGATTATCCTCCCTGCAGCTGCAGACTCTCTCCATTCCCTGGGATGGCCATTGTCCATCATCATCTCCCCACCAGGTGTCCTGGGTGAGTCCATTGAGCTCTAGAGTTGCAGCTCCACTGAGATTCCGAGCTCAGCTAGCACATGGACAGCCCCAAGACTCCAGTCTCTGTAAGTATACCTACAGACTCCAGCACCACATACAGGTTTGAATAGAAGGGACAGATGGACCATGTGCAGGGAAGACATATTTGAGTCCAACTCTGTCACTCTCAGGAGCACAGATTTCAAAGTAGGGCCCAATGATAAGGCACCAAACTCTGGAGGTATCTGCCCTGATATAGGACCTGGGTGTCTCCAGAGCCCTCAGGAGACCCTCTATTTGGGGTGATATCCACATTGGAAGCCTATGACGTCCTACTGAGATGTGCATAAGTGTTACCTCTGGGATGACCTCCCGACTCACTTTGAAGTCTCTAAGCCATATGAACTCATTTGTCTTTACCTTTTCCCCCTTTCATTCGAGGTTTTTTCCCAGTCGTATTGCCAGTTGGCACTTGGTAGTAATCCCTTGTTGCCAGGGAGGCTCATCCCCGGGAGTCATGTCCCATGCTGGGAAGAAGGTAATGCATTCATATGCTGAGTTTGGCTTAGAGAGAGCCACATTTGAGCAACAAGGAGGCTCTCAGGAGGCAACCCTTAGGCATCATAACAATAGGCTAAGTTTCAATTTCAAGAGCAAAGGCTAGTCATCAATAACAAGAGCCCATCAATGGATCATCCTCCTTTGCCATACACTGCCCCTGCACTTGGGGGACTGTTGCTGCTCCCTTGGAGAATGTGGCAGAGCTCTCCAGGATGGGAATTCAGTATTCTCTCACTTATTGAGTGATTCTCCACCCACTGTGACCATGCCCCGTGACCATGTGAACAATTTTATATACCTTTTATGTATGTTCAGGTGAACTTCCTCCCATGCACCCCCCATCCCTGACACCCCCCCACCAATGATCCTCTTCCGCCCCATTTGTAACCCTTCTGTGATCCAAAGCTTCTTTAAAGATGAAGCCAATACAATAGCCAAATACAATTAATAGGAAAATGAAATAATAATAAGTTTAAATATGAGATAAAATACATGAAAACTTAAAAAATAATTAAAAATTAAATTAAATTAAAGGATTGGGATAGTCAAAAAATTTTTATCACTGCAATATCTGGTGTCCAGTCTGTACGGTGGCACCTTCCCCCCTCACTCCCCAGTGTCTCATTATTTTTCATTTAATTTTCAAAGAAGTTTTAGGTCACAACAAAGTCACACACAGAATACAAGAGCCTCTCATATACCCAACCTCCGCCCTTTCCTCACCCCATATTAAAACCTTTTTGTATGTGGATGGTATCATTGTTATAACTGTTATACAGATAGTGAAACATAGCTACTAAACATTGTCAATGGTTTACATTTTTAGACCGTACACTTTTATAAATTTTGATGATATTTACCGTGTCTTGTGTCCATCACTGTAAGGTAATGAAAAACATTTCCACTGACCACTAAATACCCCCTGTTTGATCTACTCTGTTCCTCCCTCCCCATCCCCCCGGGGCCCATGATGACCCCCTGGCTTGACTCATTGGATGACAAGATTTATATTTACATGCAACAGGAGGTCTAGACACACTGGTTTGTCCTCCCCTATTAGGAACTGCCCTCGTTCATAAGAGACGCCCACCTGTCTATTTCTGAGCAAATCAGTCCTACTAAAGATGGGAGTCCATCTCCTTCCCGCTCATTGTGTGGGTCTCCACCCACTGATAGAACACGTTATGACATGATGAACACTCACACACTCCCTAGAATCCTGCTCCAGCTATGCGCTGTCCTGAATGCCCCGCCAACAAACACCCTAAACCAGTGACACTTCCTTGTCATATTGTCATAAGCACATTCCCACCTCTGTACTTTCAACCTCATACCCACAAATCCCAAGTGTTCACCTGGTCCCTCTCCCATCTCTTCCCCCAATATCCTGGGTATTCTAACCCACCTTTCCCAATCTACCCACCTGTCAACCCTGCACCACCAAACCCAATGATATCACTACCTACCTGTCCTATCCCTTCAATATGCAACTATACTCTATCATTTTACCATAGATTACGTCTGTATGGGTGATGGCTCACAACTTTCTCTTGTCTTTCTCTTTCTTGTATACCTGTCTTTCAGACAAGAGTTCCCGGGGACTGCTCAATTTCCTTAATTCATATCAGTGAGCTCATGTACTGTTCATGCTTCAATGCCTGGCTTGCTTTACTAAACTTAAGGTCTTCCAGATTCATCCATGTTATTCTGTGTGTTAACACTTTATTCCTTCTTACAGCTGAGTAATATTCCATTGTATGTATGTACCACATTTTTTTTATCCATTTATCTGTTGATGGGCACCTGGGTTGATTCCAACTTTTGGCAATAGTGAACAAAGCTGCTATGAACATTGGTGTGTATGAATCTGTTTGTGTCTTTGCTTTCAATTCTTCTGGGTATATACCCAGCAGTGGAATCGCTGGATCATACGGAAGATCTATGGTTAGTTTTTGAGGAACCGCCAGACTGTCCTCCACAGTGGCTGGACCATTCCACAATCCCAGCAGTGGATGAGGGATCCCATTCCTCCACATCCTCTCCAACACTTATACTCTGCTGTTTTTTTTAACAACCGCCATTCTAATGGGTGTAAGATGGTATCTCATTGTAGTTTTGATTTGCATTTCCCTAATAGCTAGCGATGTGGAGCATTTTTTTTCATGTGATTTTTAGCCATTTTTATTTCATCCTTGGAGAAGAGTCTTTTCGGGTCATTTGCCCATTTTTTAAATTGGTTGTTTGTCTTTTTATTTTTGAGGTATAGGATTTCTTTATATATGCAGGATATTAAGCTCCTATCAGATATATGTTTGCCAAATATTTTCTCCCATTGGATAGGCTGCCTTTTTATTTTCTTGATAACGTCCTTTGACGTGCAGAAGTTTTTAATTTTGAGGAGATCCCATTTATCTATTTTTTCTTTTGCTGCTCATGATTTGGGTGTGAAGTTCATGAAACCATTTCCTATTACAAGGTCCTGTAGATGTTTCCCTACATTACCTCCAAGGTCTTTATGGTCTTGGCTCTTATATTTAGATCTTTGATCCATCTTGAGTTGATTTTTGTATAAGTTGTGAGATGGTGTTCCTCTCTCATTCTTTTGGATATGGATATCCAGTTCTCCAAGACCACTTGTTGAAGAGGCCATTCTCTCCCAACTGAGTGGGCTTGGTGGCCTTGTCGAATTCAGATGACTGTATATGCGAGGATTTATATCAGAACTTTCAATTTGGTTCCATTGGTCAGTATGTCTATCCTTGTGCCAATACCATGCAGTTTTGACCACTGTAGTTTTGTAGTATGTTTTAAAGTCAGGGAGTATAATAACTCCAGCTTCATTTTTCTTTTTCAATATATCTTTGGCTATTCGGGGTCTCTTACTATAAATTTTGTAGTTAGTTTTTCCAGTTCCTTAAAAAATACAGCATTGATTTTTATTGGCATTGAATTAAATCTGTAGATTAGTTTGGGTAGGGTAAACATCTTGATGATGTTTAATCTTCCTATCCATGAACAGTGAATATTCTTCCATCTATTTAAGTCCTCTTTGATTTCCTTTAACAGTGTTGTGTAGTTTTCTGTATATAGGTCCTTTACATCTTTAGTTAAATTTATTCCTAGGTATTTGATTCTTTCAGTTACTATTATAAATGGTATTTTCTTCTTGATTTCCCCCTCAGATTGCTCATTATTGGTGTACAGAAATGCTACTGATTTTTTAGCATTGATCTTATAGCCTGCGATGTTACAGAACCCCTTTATAAGTTCTAGAAGCTTAGTTGAAGATTTCTGAGGGCTTTCTATGTATAGGATCATGTCGTCTGCAAATAGTGAAATTTTTACTTCTTCTTTTTCTATTTGGATGCATTTTATATCTTTTTCTTGCCTCAGTGCTCAGGCAAGTACTTGTAAGACAATGTGAAATAGAAGTGGTGATAGTGGGCATCCCTGTCTTGTTCCCAATCACAGAGTAAGGCTTTTAGGATTTCACCATTGAAGATGATGTTAGCTTTGGGTTTTTCATACATACCCTTTATCATGTTCAGAAAGTTTCCTTCTATTCCTATCTTTTGTAATGTTTTTATCAGGAAAGAGTGCTGTATTTTGTCAAATGCTTTTCTGCATCTATAGAGATGATCATGTGATTTTTTTCTTTCAAACTGTTTATGTGGTGTATTACATTGATTGATTTTCTTATGTTGAACTATCCTTGCATACCCAGGATGAAACCCACTTGATCATGATGTATAATCCTTTTGATATGTTGTTGAATGCGATTAACAAGTATTTTGATGAGGATTTTAGCATCTAGGTTCATTAGAGAAATTGGTCTGTAATTTTCCTTTCTTCTGGCATCTTTGTTTGGCTTTGGTATTAAGGTAATGTTGTCATCACAGAATGAGTTAGGCAGTATTCCTTCTACTTCTATTTTTTGGAAGAGCTTAAGCAGGATTGGTGTTAGCTGTTTCCAGAATGTTTGGTAGAATTCAGCTGTGAAGCCATCTGGTCCTGGGCTCTTCTTAGTTGGAAGGTTTTTGATGACTGAATCTATCTCTTTACTTGTAATTGGACTGTTGAGGGTTCTTCAATTTCTTCTTTCATCAATGTAGGCTTGTTTGTGAGTTTCTAGAAATTTGTCCATTTCCTCTAAATTATCATTCTTGTTGGCATATAATTTTTCAAAGTATCCTCTTATGATACTCTTTATTTCTCTGGGGTCAGTAGTGATATCCCCTTGCTCATTCCTTATTTTGTATATTTACATCTGCTCTCTCTTTTTCTTTGTTAGTCTGGCTAAGGGTTTGTCAATTTTATTGATCTTCTCGAAGAACCAGCTTTTGGTTTTGTTTATTTTTTCTAGTGCTTTCTTATTTTCTATTTCATTTAGTTTTGCTCTAATCTCTGTTATTTTTTTCTTTCTACTTCCTTTGAGGTTAGTTTGTTGTTTTTTTCCAATTCCTCCAGGTGTGCAGTTAGTTCTTCAATTTTAGCTCTTTCTTCTTTTTTAATATATGCATTTATAGTTATGAATTTCCCTCTCAGTACAACTTTGGCTGCATCCCATAGGTTTTGATATGTTGTGTTCTCATTTTCATTCATTTCAAAGTAGTTATTGATTTCTTTGAGATTTCTTCCTTGACCCACTGTTTGTCTAAGAGTGTATTGTTTAACTTTTATATCTTTGTGGCTAATCTGGTTCTCTGGCCCTTGGTGATTTCCAATTTCATTCCAATGTGGTCAGAGAAAGTACTTTGTATAATCTCAATCTTTCTGAATTCATTGAGAGTCATTCTGTGGCCTAGCATGTGGTCTATCTTGGAGTATGATCCATGTGTACTCGAGAAGAATGTATATCCCTCTGTATTTGGGTACAGCATTCTGTATATGTCTATTAGGTCCAGGTCCTCTAATGTATTATTTAGAGTCTTTGTTTCTTTATTAATTCTCTGTCTAGATGCTCTGTCTAATGGTGATAACGGCGTATTAAAGTCCCCCACAATAATTTTAGAGGTATTTATTTCTCCACTTAGTTTTTCCACTGTTTGCCTCAGGTATTTTGAGGCATCCTGATTAGGTGCATAAATGTTGATGATTGTTCTCTCTTCTTGAAAGATTACCCATGTTGCTAATATATAGCATCCATCTTTGTCTCTTACAATAGTTTTGCATTTAAAGTCTATTTTGTCTGATATTAGGATAGCTACTCCTGCCCTTTTTTGGATGTTGTTTGCTTATAAAATTGTTTTCCAGCCATTCACTTTCAGCTTCCTTGAATCCCTGGGTCTAAGCATATAGATGGATCATATTTCCTTATCCATTCTACCAATCTGTGTCTCTTGACTGGTGAGTTTAATCCATTAACATTCAGTGTTATTACTCTCAATGAATTTCTTACATCAGCTATATTTTCTTTGGGTTTATGTATGTCATATGTTGTATTTATTTCTTTTTGTCTTTTTAGTTGTTCTTACACTCTCCTCCAACTCTCTCTCTCCTGTTTTTTCCTTTCAACCTGTAGAACTTCCTTTAGTATTTCTTGAAATCCAGGTTTCTTATTGGCATACTCTCTTAATTTCTGTTTATTTGTGAATATTTGAACTCTCCATCATTTTTGAATGTCAGCTTTGCTGGATAGAGAATTCGTGGCTGGAAGTTTTTTTCTTTTAGTACCTTAACAATGTCATACCACTGTCTTCTTGCCTCCATGGTTTCAGATGAAAAATCAGCACTTAATGTTATTGTGCTTCCCTTGTATGTGATGGTTCTCTTTTCCCTTGTTGCCTTGAGTATTTTCTGTCTTGAGTATTGGTCATTTTGATAGTTATATGTCTTGGAGTAGGCCTGTTGGGATTTATACTGTTTAGGGTGCACTGTGCTTCCTGGACATGCACATCCATCTCCCTCAATAGGGTTGGGAAGTCTTCAGCCATTATTTCCTTCAACACTCCTTCTGTTCCCTTTCCCTTCTCTTCTCCTTCTGGGATGCCTATAATGCATATGTTTGTGTGTTTTGTGTTGTCAGTTAAATCTCTAAGACCCTGCTGGATTTTTTATATCTTTTTATCTATCTGTTCTACTATCTGCTTGATTTCAGATGTACTATCTTCCACATCACTAATTCTTTTTTCTGCCTGTTCAAATCTGCTGTTATATGAATCCAGCGTCTTTTTTATTTCTTGGATTGTGCCATTCATCACTATCATATCCATTATCTTTTTATGTATGTTTACAATTTCTTAGGTATGTTCTCCCAGTATCTTCTTAATATCCTTAATCTCTTCCTTCATTTCATAAGTTGGTCCATTATATTTGTTTAGACAGCTTTGATTAGTTGTTCAATGTTCTGCATCTCTTCCTGGTTTTTAGTTTGTTCATTGGACTGGTCCATGTCTTCCTGTTTCTCAGTATGATTTGTAATTTTTTTTTGCCCTCTGGTCATCATTTTATCTTGATGGGTTTATTCAGTTGATTAGCTTCTCTCTCTGCTCTAGAGTTTTATTTGGCTGGTTGTTCTGTGTGTGTGTTAAGTTTTCTCTTTGACACTTTGTTCTTCTTGTTCTATTTCCTTGCTTTTTTCTATGTTCCCTTGAAGGGAAAAGATTAGGGCCAGAGGAATCAAAAGAGGTAAGAAAGGAAAAAGGATAATAGTAATATTGATAAAAGTTAGAAAATGGGGCTGTATAAGACTTAGTAAAATGAATATTTAACTTATGTAAGCAGTGTAGAGTAATGGGGGGAAAAAGTGGAGTACCTACAATGGAATGGGAAACCAAATAGAGGAAAATATATAGAATGATTTAAAAGACCAAAATGATGAAGAGAGAGAGAAAGAGTAAAGAAAGGGCTGAAAGGAAAAAGTTAATAATAATAATAATAAAAGAAATCAGAATAGGCAAGATAGAAATCGACACCCATGAATTTGAGAATTAATGAAAAAAGGTGGAATGTAAGAACCACAACAGAAAGTAGAAGGTAGAAAGATGATGGAAAAAAAAGAGATAGCATTGGTAGACAAAATCATTATATACAGAGAATGGGAAATCCAGGAAGAAGAAGCAAGCACAGCAATGAAGAAACAAGCTAGCAGCACATTTTATGTTGTCAATCCACCTCGATGTCCAGCTCCCTCTAGATCGATGTCCCCTAGGTTCTCGTTCCATGGGCTCCCAGAACAGACCACCCAGGTGGGATCCCATCCTCAATCAGCCATCCTCTTGCAAAACTGAACTGTGTCCTCAAAGGGATTTCCATCAAGGGATTCACTGCCCCCAGGATTGTAAAACGTGAAGGCTGCCTCTCCCGGGGACTGGCGGGTGCACAGTGGAGGTGCAGCAGCATCTGGCGGGTGGCTGTGACCCCTCCCCCAGGCTGGGCTGTCCCAAGTGATCCTTTAAAACATAAGTTAGATCATATTACTTTTCTGATTGATACCCTCTAATATCGGCCTATCTCACTCAGAATGAAATCTGAAATCTTTACCATGGTCTTCAGGACTCTACATGATCAAGCCACTGCCTCCTCTACTCTTCCCCTTGCTTCTTGCCATATATTAGCCTCCTTGCTGTTCCTTGAACACACCAAGACTGTTCTTACTATCTATTCCAAACCATCTGTAATACATTTTCGCTCATTGCTGTGAAGTTCCCTAACCACTATCCAAAATATCACTTCATTATTCCCTACCTACTGACCCTTCATTTTTTTCTTCTTAGCTCACATCCATCACTGCTTGACAGAGATGTATTTTTTTATTTGATGGCCCTCTGCCCACCAGGATGCAAGTTTCATTAAGAACAAAGGCATTCTGTTTTGGTATTGCTACAACTCCACTTTGTCAAACAAATAAGTGTTTGGTAAATATTTGTTGAATGAATTAATTCAATAAATAAGCACTGGAGTGGCTAGAGAATGAGAATGACTTATACCCACAGAATGCTCATCTTGTCATTATTAAGAACCTCCTATGCAGTAGGGTGCTTGTATTAGTCAGCCAAACGGGTGCTGATGCAAAGTATCAGAACTCTGTTGGCTTTTATAAAGTGTATTTAGTTGGGGTAGAAGCTTACAGTTACCAGGCCCTAAAGAGTCCAACTCAAGGTACCATAAGAGGTACTTTCTCACCCAAAGTCTGTTGCCACATGTTGATGCAAGATTACAGGCAATGTCTGCGAGAGTTCCTCCTTCCTCTTAATGCTCCGTGTTCCAGCTTTATCCGACCTTAGCTGTAGGCTGGCATAATGCTCATCATTCTCCTGCGGGCTCATTTCTTCCCAGGCTCAACTGCTCCATTCCCTCCACCAGGTCTGCTGTAGACTATCAGGCTCATCTCTCTTCCTGGAGCCACAAGATCCTCTGTGTATCTTCTCTGTGTGTCTACTTCTGTGTGAGAGTCTGTTTTACCAGCCCTAGGGAACTGGGACTTGATGCTGAGTCACACTCTAATGACGTGGTTGGATTAAAGCCCTAATCTTAACATAATTTAATCAGACGTCTCAGCTGAATCTCATACAAAGGGTTATCATGTTAGAGGAAGAGACCAGTTTACAAACATAATCTACATTTCTTTCTGGAATTCATAAATATTATCAAACTGCCACAGTGCTTTAGATGAAAATGTGCATAAGATGCAAATACTCTCTCTGTGACCATTCCAGAAAATTAAAAAACTATTTATTTTTCTCCAAATCTCCTTGTCACCAATCCTTAAATTTTGCTGTTTCCCAAACCCTAATTATCCAGCCAATCTTAGCCATTGCCCATGAGAAATTCAGTTCTTTATATCAAGCATTCTTGTGATATCAAGAAGACAACATGATTTGAAATTCAGTCTACCTAAAAAATTCCCATTCCCTCTGTCCTTTAGGACCACCTCTGAGTAAGATGTAATTACTCATCATGCAACACCATCCATAATTCAGGCTTGAATTTACTTTTCAATAAACAAGTCATCAGGAACTCCCAAAGTGGTCATAAATGTGGATTCACAAAAGATTGAGGAGGAGTAGTCATGCTGAGAGTTTTAACTACCTACTCAGGCAAATTTCTTGTGCCTTCAGGATCTGCTGATTTCAGATCACATTTAATGATTCAGTGCTGCTGGATATCCCCAAATTAATGGTTAGGCCAATACGGACACATCAATTTATGAGTGACAACTCAGATTACTTCATCCCCTGGTCCTGTGATCCCCATTGAGCCAGCTGCAAATAAGAGCTGTTTCTCAAAAGAAATATTCTTTTTATTGCCCAAAGGAAATTATTTTGCTTCCAAAGTTTAGGACCCTCTGTTAGGGATTCTCCTCTTGGAACTTCACTTGGCTTCCATTGAGTTTCTCAATCTGCCATGGTTACTTGCATCATCACTGGATATCCTAGCTCATAAGAGTAGAGTAACACAGCTTCTTGTCTGGACCTAATGAGAAAGCTCTTGCTCTTTAAGCCTTTAGGGTCATAGAACACATGCAGAAATGTGGAACGTGTAACCTCCCAAATAACACACACACACACACACACACCCCTAAAAAAATCCCAAAGGATTGTACCTTTCTTAATGGCTCACTGTATAACTATTTATTTTTCACCTTGAAGCAGAAATTTCAATATTCCCTAGGTATTTCAAAGATAGCAGGCCCCTATATTGTTAAGATGTTTATCTTCCTCCACTAGTATAAATGCCTTGCTAAGGCTTCCAAGGTTTCTGATGCCTCCTTTCCTCCTCGTACAATCAGTATGTGATAAATGTGGTGAACCAAATTACACACTATGGGACAGTAATATGACCAAATTTCTTTCACACAAAGTTGTGGCACAAACCTGGACAACTGACTGGAAATTGGCTGAGGCAAACAAATTTGTACCATATTCTTTTCCGTGTAAGAACTAACTGCTTCTAGAGTTTTCTATTTATTGGACAAAGTGGGGAAATAAATATTTGCCAGTTTAATAGCAACATTACAGATTCAAAGGGCTATAATGATTTTCTCTACAATTATTATTGAATATACCACTTGATTAAGCTTATAATAATCTACCTTCATTCTCCAAAATACATTTGTCTTTTCTATAATCTACCTGGGGATGTGATAACATAGATATTCATCTTTCTAAGCCCTTAAGAGTGGCACTAATATCTACAATTTCCCCCAGAGATATAGAAATGACTTACTCTTCTGGAAGAAAGGGAAATTCCAGATGCTTCCACTTTGTCATTTCTACCATAAAAGGATTTATACCGATTGTTCTTGACCTAAGGCAAAATTGTGATGCAAGAAAGTATCCTTATATCGTCTTTCCTTTCGCTTTTGCTCCTTACAAGTTTATAGACCTAATGCCCTCCTGATTTCTAACATTTTCCTGCTAACAAAGCCTAATAAAATTTTGTCATTTACCCTTTGGAAGCACATTAATGTCCAAATGAAGAAAGATCATAAGCTTCAAACAGAACCAAATGGATTTCTAGTTGGAAACTCATCACTTGCTAAATCATGTATTACTTTGCCCACATTATTTATCTTCTGTTAGGCTTGTTTTCTCATATATAAAAGGGTGATTGAGACACCCTCTCTAAAGACATATGAGCAAAATCTCTGAATATAGTAGCAATTTATAATAGCCACACATTTATTACAGCACATGCTGTTCTCTTTGCTTAAAATACTCCAGTTTTCCAACCCTTTATTTCTACTCTAACTTCACATTTCTCTGGAAAACATTTTTTGCTTCCTTGTCTGAGTAGGTCAAATATCCTTCTTCTGTAGGCTCCCTTAAACCCAGCTCTCTCTCTTTTCTAGTATTAATTTAGAATTGTTATTTTATATTCATTGTTGCATTATTTGATTAGTGTCTGCCCTTGCCTCTGTTCTGTATGTTCCCTGAGAGGAGATCATGTCTGTTTTTGCCCATCATTTTATTTCCAGTGCTTAGCACAGGGCTTGAAAATTAGGTGAATTAATGAATTACTCAGTTAATTTCACCAGACAACATCTAATGAGCACTAACTATGGGCAATGCACTGTACCATGTGATTATATCTACTACTACATTTAATATCCAAAACTTCCCTCAAATGTCTTCATTAAAAATTGGAGAAAAGTGAACATGAGAAAAGACTGAATGCTGAGATTTTTCTCTCTGCTTTCTCCGTTGGTCTGAATATCCTCTGTTTCTCTTCCCACAATATCTTGAACACACACTTGAAAGTTCAGGTACATGATAAAGTGCTTTGGCACTCTCAAAACTTCCAACACACAGAAGTGATTCTGAAACTCTAGTCTGCATCAAAAAATCTGAGAGTTTGTTTAAATGCTTCCCATGCTAAGATTCTAATTCTATAGTTCAAGAGTAGGACTCAAGTATATGTGTTTTAATAAAATACCTCCGGGGAGGCTGATGCTAATAAGGAGCCTATGCATATAATACTTCAGAAATTTTGAAACCTATAAACCTGAGTTAAGGAAGGACACAGGTGGCAGAATTGAAATGTTCAGTGGCAGACTACAGAGAATTTCTGTGTAAGGGAAAAAGAAATTTTCACTGTCAGAGACTGAAATCTAGACTTTTAAGGTGTGCTAGTGTTCTATGTAATCACAGATTGTTAACTAGAACTATGTTATGCAAAGAACCAATCAACATCGAAAAGTTTCAAAATATATACTGGGAAATTGACTTCACCAGGTGAAAAATATCGATACGGTCCTATGAGAGAAGCATTACAATTATTTAAGTGAACTGCTTTATATTTCTCCCAAATTAGTGTGCAGCTTAATAATACCCTAAATATGTGTCAGAATATTTTGTTGTACGTTTGTGTGATTGGAATAGTGATTTCTGTGGATGCACTTTCAGTCATTTGAGATTAGTATGCTAGAACCACAGCCAAACAATTTGATCAAAATTTTAAAACAAAATAGTAAAATTATGATTAACATAGCTTTCTCTTTGGTGGTTGTTTTTTATGTTGTCCTATACCCTGCTGGATAAAGAAAACTGATAAACACTTTCTAGAATGCAATTCGGCATCTCTGAGAATGAAAACTGAGATTTTGAAGATAGACACAAAATGAGCTGCACTCTTCTAATCTCTCCATAGGTGTCTGTGGCAATGAATTAAGAGACCCATGCACACTCACTGCAGCACATATTTCAAATTCTAACATAGACCCCCAGCACAGGAATGGGGAGCTTTTACTCCATAGACCAAATGATATGCTTTGCCTTTGTTTTCTATGGAGATTATCAGATTACTTTTTCTAAAAATATTTGCCAAGATATCTAATAAAAACAAATGGATTTTCCACTTGCAGATTAAACCTATGCATATCCTTTCTCTAATTCTCTTGATTCTTCCAACATTAACATTTAAAGAGGTACAATGAAACTCAATTAATTATTGCTAAAAATAGATATATGATCAAATCAAAGAAAACTCAAACCTATTCCTGTAGATTTAAAGTTTCAGGCAATTCTTCTTCTTCTTTAATATAATAAGAATATCATATTGACTCTGAAATCAGACTGACCATTGTTCAAATATCAGTTCAGCCATTTCCTAGCTGGGTAATCAGGGCAAAGTTTCATAACTTCTCCAAGACCCAGCACACTCATCAATAAAATAGATGTAAAATTAGTATCTGTTGCATAGGTTTGATGTAAGAATTAAATGAAAGAGTGCATTTAAGAGTAGATTAAGGTGCCTATCAACTGAGATGGCAACATAAGATACTCCAGAGTGCCATTCCCCAACAGAATCTTTGAACAAATAGCAGAAACTGGCAGAGCCATCTTCCTCATAACTCTGTAAAACAGTTAAAGGGTTGCAGTAACTGGCTGAGGGCTGAATCAAGAAAACACAGCTTTAAAAACAGTAGTTGAAGCTTGTGGTGCCCTTATTGCCCAATCCCAAAGCCACCCCTGATGCAGTATGGAGCCACCCTGTGCTCCCTTTGTGGGTCCCTGGACCTGTTCTGGAGGGAACAGAGTAGCCCGTATGCACATATCAGGGTGCCTATATGCCAGTGCTATCTACCAGGTGGCAACATAAAGACTGAACCAGAACACACATGTCTGGTTCACCCTCACAGAACTTTCCCAGTAGGAAGAAGCAGTTTGTAGACAATTAAAGCAGTGTAAGAAAGAGTGAACTCAAAGTAGCCTGGGGCAAAGGATTATTGGCTTTTAGACATAAAAGAAAGAACTGGGACCTGGGTAAAGTCTATTTCATAGGGAGGAGAGGGGACATTTGGATTCCTATAAATGGGGGAATAACCAAAGCCATAAGTAAGCACAAAGCCCAGGATAAAACAGAAACTCAGAAAAGATGGAGAGGACCCTGAACTTCACATTCACCTCAGGTTGATCTTCTTAACAGGAAGGCTACACTTTGAAGGAGAGTGGCAGCCAATGCAAAGCCAATTTGCAAAAACTGTGAAAGGTGTTATTTGCTTTGATTGGTTTGTCTTCCTAAAATACCATGGACAAGAAGAGAGTTCTGAAAGCTGCAAGAGAAAAGCAATGTGTTATGGACAAGGGAGTCCTAATAAGATTAGATGCTGATTTCTCATCAGAAACTATGGAGGAAAGAAAGCAGTGGGATGAAATATTTAAAGTGCTGAACAAAACCAATTGTCAACCAAGAATTTTATATCTGGTGAAACTGTCTTTCAAAAATGAGGGAGAGATGAAGACATTCCCAGATAAACAAAAACTGAGGGATTTTGTCATCACTAGACCTGCCCTACAAGCAATGCTAAATAGAATTCTTCAGACTGAAAGGAAAGGACATTAGAGAGTGGGTCAAAGAGGCATAAAGAAATAAGCATATCCAGTAAAGGTAACCATATGGGTAATTGGAAATGCCCTTACTATTGTATAATATTTTGATAGGTAATGCCACTTTTTTCTAGCTTCTTATAGGTTCTAAAATGCAACAGTATAAAAACAAAAATAAATCTATGGTTTGGGACATACAACACATAAAGACATAATTTGTAGCAAGCCCAACAAAAGGGTGGGGATAAAACAGTGTTTGTGCATGCTATTGAATTTAAGTTGGTATCAAAACAAATATGATTGTTATAGATTTGGGATGTTAAATTTTAACCCATGGTAACCACAGAGAAAATATATAAGAAAAATATATTCAGAAGGAAATGAGAAGGGACTCAAATTGGTATACTACAAAATATCACATAAATATGAAAGTAGGTATTAATAGAAGAAGAACTGAGGGTCAAAAAAAAAAAAAAGGTATAAGATTTACAAAGACCAAAAAGCAAAATGGCAGAAGAAAGACCTGTATTATCATTACTTACTTTAAGTATAAAAGGATTAAACTCTTCAGTCAAAAGACTGAGATTAACAGGATGGATACAAAAGCATGACCCACCTAGATGCACTATACTAGAGACTTGACTTAAACTCAAAGACCTGAGTAAGTTGAAAGTGAAAGAGTGGAAAAATATATACTATGCAGTAACCAAAAAAGAGCTGGGATAGCTATACTATAGCAGATAAAATAGACTTTAAGTTAAAAAATAGTTATGAGGGTCAAAGAAGGTTATCATATACTGATAAAGTATATGATAATAAGACATAAAAATTATAAATATATGTGCACCTAACAGCAGAACCCAATAAGATATGAAGCAAATAGAGACAGATTTGAAGGGAGAAATAGAAAGGTCTACATTAGTAGAAGAAGACTTCAATACACCACATTCAATAATGGATAGAATATCTAGATAGAAGATCTATAAGGATATAGAAGACTTGAATGATATTATAAGCCTACTAGACTGGTGGAAGTTCAAGGTTTTTGTGGACCCCAGAAAATTATGTTCTTAAATTAATCCATTCCTGTGGGTATGAACCCAATGTAGGTGGGACCTTTTGATGAGATTCAGTTAAGGGCCTTTTGACTAGGTTACTTCAGTAAGGCATAGCCCAGGGTGGCTCTTAATCCTTGTCCCAAGTGTGGCCAGGAGCTCTGTAAAGCAACAGCTTCACGCTGAACTGACAGGGGTACCCCAGACCAAAATAAAACATTCAAACTAGCCTAGCTTCTTGAGTAATGGACATTTATTTAGGGGGCTTACATAAGGTCCTCATCCTCTTCAGTGGCAGGAGAAAAGACAGTGCTTCCCAGGATGACAGCTGCACTTACTCCCAGAGGAGGGGTGTCTTTTATGAGGCATATCTATGTTCAGCTTGAGGGTGGGGGGAGCTATTTTCCAAGGGATGCAGTAAATTGCTTATGAACCAAAAAGACAATAATTACAGGAAACAGATCCTAAAGGAACAGATGTTTTTGGCAAGACAGGAAAGGTTTACTGATATAGCAGAGAATAGGCAGTTTGGGAAAAACAGATGCCGTGTCAGGCTTCTGAAAAAACAGGTTAAGCTGGTGAAAGCTCTGTTGATTTGTCAAGTTTACAACCAGTTTCTGGGGCTTGCAGTTTTAACTATTTAAGAATTCTGCCACTATTCGGAGTGGAGGAAATAGCATGAAGGGTTGGGGAGAAAATGCGAAGTCATATATGCTGCAATCCTCTTCCTGGAGATCTTTATAAACAGGAAGAATATGGAGAGATACACAGGGAATAAAGGCCACAGAGAGAGAGAGACACCCCCAGAAGCTGAGAGGGAAAGTCCTGGAAGCCAGAAGCTGAAACAAAGAAGCAGGAAAAGCCATGAAGCAGGAAACTGTGGGCAATGGAGCCCAGAGGAAGAGGGAGAGCCCCAGCAGATGCTTCCATATGCCTTACCATGTGAGAGAGGATTCCAAGATTGCCGATAGCCAGTTTTTGGGGTTCAAAAGCATTGCCTGATGAGACTTGATTTAGACATTTTTCTTGGCCTCAGAACTGTAACCTTTTAAGCTAATAAATCCCCATTGTCAAAGCCAACCCATTTCTGGTATATTGCCTTAGCAGCCTTTAGTAAACTAAAACAAGACCAAACAGATATATATATATAAAACACTTTATCTAACAGTATGAGAATACACACACTACTTTGGTGTACATGGATCATTCTCTAGGATAGACCATTATGTTAGATTAAAAAAAGAAGTCTAATGGGTCAAAGAAAATACCACAAGAGAAGCTGGCAAATATCTTGAGGCAAATGAAAATGAGAATGCAACATACCAAAACATATAGGATGCAGCAAAGGCAGTGCTGAGAGGGAAATTTATAGCACTAAATGCTTACATTAAGAAAGAAGAAAGATTCCAAATCATAGACATAACTTTACAACTGAAGGTTCTGAAAAAGCAGCACAAACAAAACCCAAAGTGAACAAAAAAAAAAGGAAATAACAATGATTAGAGTGGAGGTAAATGAAATAATTTTTTTAAAATAGAGAAAATCAATGAAACTAAATATTGGTTCTTTGAAAAGATCAATAAAATCAACATACATTTAGCCAGCAGACAAATAAAAAAGAGAGAGGATGCAAATAATTAAAATCAGAAATGAAGGGTGAGGATTGTGGGAAGATGGCAACAGACTAACAGGCAGAACTGAATGCACTCACAAAAATATGGAGAAAGAGCCAAAAGCTGTCTGAGGGACCTGCTTTGGGGGTCAGCAGACCAGGACAGTGCTATACAAATCCCAGGAGGGTGAAGGACAGAGTGAAGAAGCCAAAATGACAAATGTTAGTTACCAATACCCTTTGGAAGCCAGGAAGTGCTTCCCTCCCCCACCCCAAGATATTAAGCTGGGGTAAAACATCTGGCTCACTGAAGCCAACTGAGAGGGAAACAGACATCTTCCTCCCTGTCAGCTGTTTCAAGGGAAAAGGGAGGGGCGGTCAGGGTGCTTTTCTTCAATGAATTCGGCCAGCAGAGACTGCTTTGAATCTCCAATCTGGAGATTCAACACAGTAACACAGGAAAGCCAAGTCTCAAACAACTCTTTGGAAAGGTGCACTGATGAGCACCATCTGCTGGCCGTTTTGGAAATTGCATGGACAAAAACTGTGCTCTCTGCATCCAACCCCTGGGAGAAAATGTATGCCCCACTAGTGAGTCCTTGGCCCAATTTTGAAAACTTAAGCTGGGAAATTTTAAAGACTGAGAATAGATTGAACCAAATATCAAAGAGAGCTGTGAAAAAAAATAGTTGAGCGAGAAATTAGCTATCAGAGTAAATTTACCAACATATTCAGATACCTAAACATCAGTAAAAAATTACAAGCCATACTAGGAAACAGGAAGAGATGACCCAGCCAAAAGAACAAACCAAATATTCTGAAGAGATGCAGGATTTAGTACAATTAATCAGAGATAATCACACAACCCTCCTAAATCACTTCAAAGAATTTAAAGAAAATATGACTAAAGAAATAAAGGATATTAAGAAGATACTGTGTGAGAAAAAGAAAGAATTTGAAAGCCTGCAAAGAAAAAGAACAGAACTTATGGGAATGAAAGACATGATGGATGAGATTTAAAATACATTAGAGGCACATAAGAGCAGATTTGAATTGCTTGAAGACAGATTTAGTGATTTCAAAGACAAAACATCTGAACTGGAAAAGACAAAACAGAAAGAGAAGAGAATGGAAAAAATGGAATAGAGTCTCAGGGAATTGAATGACAATGCAAAATGCACAAACATCCACAATATTGGTGTCCCAGAAGGAGAAGAGAATGGAAAAGGGGCAGAAAGAATATCTGAGGAAATAATGACCAAAAATTTCCCAACCCTTATGAAGGACATAAATATCAATATCCAAGAAGGACAATGCACAGAAGGACAAAACAGAATAAATCCAAATAGACCTATCCTGAGACACCTACTATTCAAAATGACAAATATCAGAGATAAAAAGAAGATTCTGAAAGCAGCAAGAGAAAAGCAAAGCACCACATACAAGGGAAACTCAATAAGATTAAATGCTGACCTCTCATCAGAAACCATGGAGGAGAAAAGAAAGTGGTATGATATATTTAAAGTACTGAAAGAGAAAAACTGCTAGCCAAGAATTCTGTATCCAGCAAAGCTGTCCCTCAAAAAATGAGGGTGAGTTGAAAGTCTTCACACAAACAAAAACAGAAAGAATATGTTACCAAAAGAAAGATTTGCAGGAGATACTAAAGGGGGTGCTGCAGCCTGAAAGGAAAAAACGAGGGCAAGAGATTTGGAGAAGAGTTTAGAAATGAAGGGTAAACTAAAGGATAAGAAGATAGACAATAGAATGATATGACAACAGAGATGTGAAGGACAAAATGAATGAAGTAAGTAATGCCTTTACAGTAATAACACTGAATATTAATGGATTAAACTCCCCAATCAAAAGACATAGACTGATAGAATGGATTAAAAAAAATATGAGCTGTCAATACGTTGTCTACAAGAGTCCCGCCTCAGACATAAGGTCACAACCAGGTTAAAAAACAAAAGGTTGGAAAAAGATATTCCATGCAAATAGTAACCAAAAAAGAGCTGGAGTAGACCAGATAAATGTAAAATAACAACATTATAGTGTATGAACAATAATTACTCAGTAATTTACAACTGGCAAATTGTTCCTCTGATCAGTATTCTGTAATTTTTTTCATACAAAATAAACACTTCCTTTTAATTGAGGAGGACTAGAGAAGAGATACATTTTTGGATACCTGATTTTTCTTTAACCCTTTCTTATTCATACTCTTTAATTAAAATAATCTATCTGGACCAATAATGATTTAGCATGACTACAGTTCAACAAGATTTTGAGTTTTTCTGCTTCATAAAATTATGAGTTGGCAAATTGTTATCTGCTGTAATTCATTCCAATAAGATGTGAAGAATTACCAAATAGGAATTTGATTATCTAGAAATAATTATGGCCTAAATGGAAATTAAATAACTAAACCAATAATTTATTTCATTCTCAGAGATTATTATATCTAATAGTTAGGTCTGTAATGTAAAAATTTAAATTATGTTATAATTAATTTCCAACATATTTGAATTATTATACATTTATAAAGGTTTGTTGCTATGCTATTTTTTTATAATTGATTATATTAAATCTAACCTGGTCTTGCACTCTCTTTTAAATTTGTAATTTCTTTCAATCTATCTTTCTATTTATTTTACAATTTTACAATAAAGGACTTTTTTAACCGCTTTTTTTTTTTAAAAAAAGCCATTGATTATACACTTTGGATAGATCATATGGTATGTGAATATATCTCAGTAAAACTGCTTGATAAACAAATAAATAATTGTGCATGAATAGCCAGAAATAGCAGCTATGTGCAGCAAGGAAAACAGAGAAGTTGAGAGATGAGAAGTTTTCTTGTTTGTTTGTCTGGTTTTTGTTAATTATTTTTATTGAAATAATGAAAATGCTTTAATAATGATTGAAGTGATGAACACACAACTTTGTGATTATATCAAATATCATTGATTGTATACTTTGGATAAATTATATGCTTTATTAATATATATCAATAAAATTTATTTGTTTAAAAAAAAAAAACACAAGCAAACAAACAGAAAAAAACCACTCAGGGGAGCTGATGTGGCTCAGTGGTTGAGTGCTGGCTTTCCACATACAAGGTTGAGTGTTCAATCCCCAGCCCCGATACCTAAAAAAAAAAAAAAAAAAAAAAAAATTGTGCAGTCTAAAGTGTAAGCTATAATCTAAACTATAGATCATGGTTAGTAGCAATGCTTCAATATGTGTTCAACAATCATAATAAGTGTACCACAATAATGGAAGATGTTGTTATTGGGGAAAAGTCGCGGAGGGGAAGGGGGGTATATGGGAATCCCCTATATTTTTGATATAACATTTATGTAACCTAAACCTTCTCTAAAAATAAGTAAATAAAAATTAAAATTAAAAAAAGAAATGAAGGAGGACATTATTACTTACTGCACAGAAATAAAAAGACTTCTTAAAGGATACTATGAACAACTGTATGACAACATAGTAGATAACTTAGATAAAAATGGACAAATTCCTAAAACACACAAACTAACTACAGACTCAAGAAGAAATAGACAGTCTCAACAGACCAATAACTAGTAGAGATATTGAATCAGTAATTAAAAACCTCCCAACATAGAATAGCCCAGGACAAGATGGTTTCACTGGTGAATTTTACCAAGCATTAAGCAGTCCAAGAAGAATGAACACTAACGTTTCTCAAGCTCTTCCAAAAAAAAAAAATTGAAAGGAGGGAATTTTTCCTAACTCATTCTGTGAGGCCATCATCAAATATCAAAATCAGATAAAGATACCACAAGAAAAGAAAATTACAGACCACTATCCCTTTTGAATATATATATAAACATCCTCAACAAAATACTAACAAACTTAATCCAACAGCACATTAAAAGAAGTATACACTATTATCAAGTGGGATTTATACAACATATGCAAGGATGGTTCTACACAAGATAATCCATTAATGTAATACACATTAATTAAAAAAAAAAAAAAAAAAAAAAAAAAAAACATGATCTTCTCAATTGAGGCAGAAAAGGCATTTGACAAAATCCAGCACACTTTCTTGATTAAAAACACTCAGAAAACTAGGCATAGAAAGAAACGTCCTCAATATGTTATAGGGATATATGAAAAACCCACAGCTAACCCCATAGTCAAAAGACTGAAAGCTTTCCCTCTAAGTTCAGGAACTAGACAGGGACACCCATTGTCACCACAGCTATTCAACATTGTACAGGAAGTTCTAGCCCAGAACAACTAGGCAAGAAAAAGAAAATATATTGCAAAAGCAGAAAACCTCCCCTATTTGCAGATTACAAGATCCTATATATACAAAATCCTGAAAAACCCACAGGAAAGCTACCAAATCTAATAAACAAATTCAGCAAAGTGGCAGGGTACAAAATCAACACCCAAAAATCAGTAGAGTATCTATAATCTAGAAATGAGCAATCTGAAGAGGAAAGCAAGAAAAAAATTCCATTTGTAATAGCTAAGTACTAAACAGAAAAGAATCAAATACCTAGGAATAGATTTAACCAAAGATGTGAAGAATTTATACATGGAAAACTACAGACTATTGCTAAAAAGAAATCAAAGACTAAATAAATGGAAGGATAATCTGTGTCTGTGGTTGGAAGACTAAATATTGTGAAGATGTCATTTCTACCAAATTTACAGATTCAATGTAATCCCAATCAAATTTTCAGCAGCTTTCTTTGCAGAAATGGAATCGCCAATGATCAAATTTATGTGAAAGGATAATGGACTTCATATTGCCAGAATCATCTTGAAAAAGAAAAATGATGTTGGAGGACTTGTACTTCCTGATTTTAACTTATCACAAAGGTACAGTAATCACAACAGCAGGGTATTGGCACAATGACAGATATATGGACTAATATAACCAAATTGAGAGTTCAGATATAAACCCTCACACCTATGGCCAATTGGTTTTTTGACAAGGGTGTCAAGTCAAGTTAATGGGGAAGGAATAGTCTCTTCAATAAAAAGTGTTGGGACGGGAAGCGGCTGTGGCTCAATCAATGGGGCTCCCGTTTACCATATGGGAGGCCCCGGGTTCGGTTCCCGGGGCCTCCTGGTGAAGGCAAAGCCTGCCTGCACGGCGTGGTTGGCTGACCCGGCGAGCACGAGCAGCAAGGGGGGGATAAATGAATAAATAAATAAAATCTTTAAAAAAAAAAAAAAACAGTGTTGGGAGAATTGGATATCCATATGCAAAAGAATGAAGGTGGGCCTCTGCCTCACAACACATATAAAAATAAACTCAAAATGTATCAAAGACCTAAATATAAGAACCAAAATTATAAAACTCCTAGAAGAAAACAGGTAAGCATTGTCAAGATTGTGTGTTAGGCAACGTTTTCTTAGACTTTACACCAAAAGTACGAGGAAGAAAAGAAAAGAATAAAATAAATAGAACTTCATCAAAGTAAAAACTATTGTACATAAAAGGACTTTATCATGAAAGTAAAAGACAACCTACAGAAAGGGAGAAAATACTTGGAAACCAAATATCCAATAAGGGCTTACTATGCAGAATTTATAAAGAAATCCTACAGTTCAAAAAGAAAAAGACAAGCAACCCAAATTGAAAGTTGGCAAAAGACTTGAATAGGCATTTGGTAAAGAAGATATACAAATAGCCAATAAGCACATGAGGAGATGCTCAACATCATTAGCCATTAGGGAAATGCAAATCAATACCACAATGACATACCACTTCACACCCACTAGAGTGGCTACTATTAAAACAATGAAAAATTACAAGTGTTGGAAAGGATGTGGAGAAATAGGAATACTCATTCATTGTTGGTGGGAATGAAAAATAGTGCAGTTGCTGTGGAAAAGAGTTTGAGGGTTTGTCAGATAGTTAAGTATAGAATTACCATAGCAGTCCCACTTCTAGGTATCTACTCAAAATAAATTGAAAGCAGGGATTCAAACAGATATTTCCACACCAATGTTCATAGTGGCATTACTCACAATTGCTAAAGATGGAAGCAAGCCAAGGGTCCATCAACAGATGAATAGGTGAACAAAATGTGATACATACATACAATATTATTCATCATTAGAAAGGAATGAAGTTCTGATACATGCAACAACATGGATGAATTGTGAAGACATCATATTGAACAAAATAAACCAAACACAAAAGGACAAATACTGTATGATCTCACCAACATGAAATAATTAGAATAAGCAAATTCATAGAGTCAGAAACTAGAATACAGGTTACTAGGGCCTAAGGATAGGTAAGTAGGGAATGGGGAGTTTATGTTTAATTGGTAGAGTTTCTGTTTAGGGAGATGGAAAAATTTTGGTAATGGATGGTGATGATGGTAGCACTACATTATGAATGTAATTAATACCACTAAATTATATATTTGAATGTTGTTAAAGGGGGAAGTTTTAGGTTGTATATATGTTACTAGAATAAAAATTTTTTTTTTAAATATTTTATTTATTTATTCATTTATCCCCCCCTTGCTGCTTGTGCTCGCTGGGTCAGCTAACCACGCCGTGTGGGCGGGCTTGCCTTCACCAGGAGGCCCTGGGAACCGAACCCGGGGCCTCCCATATGGTAAACAGGAGCCCCACTGATTGAGCCACAGCCGCTTCCCTAGAATAAAATTTTTTTAAGAAACCATAGGACTGCACAACATACAGTGAAACCTGGTATAAACTATAAACTATGGACTTCAGATAATACTATAATTATAATAATATTGTTTCATCAGACACCTCAGCTAAATTTAATGCAATCAAAGGGTATCACATTCAGAGGACTAGAGTAGCTTACAAACATAATCTTCCTCTTTTGGGGATTCATAAAATAATCTCAAATGGCCACAACTAGTATTAAACTTAATATTTATTGAATGTCCAAATCAAGGCATCATCAGGGATGCTTTCTCATCACAGGTCAGCTGCTAACAGATACTGGAGTCCTGCCACGTGGTGAGACAAGATGGCAGGTCTGCCCGTCTCCCTCTACTTTCTCCTCAAGCTCAGCTGTGGGTGATCAGGCATCTCTCACTGGGACTCGTCTCCCTGAGCCTCTCAGGGCTTTTCTGTCTTTCTGCAGCTATAGGCTGTACCTCTTTTGTGCACCTACACTGCCCACCCTAAGGTCTGCTACATGCCAAGGACTTTTCTAGATGCTGTGGCTAACAGCAGGGATCAAAGGAGATAAATTCCCTGAATTAATGGAATTTACACTCTAGGGAGAGTCAATAAACATATTTTCAAATAGTGGCAGAAACATGTTTCAAAGAAATATAAGACAAGGCAGTAGAAAAAAGTTGGGGGTACTGTTTTCCATTGAGAGATCAGGAAATTACTATCTGAGGAAGTGACATTTGAATAGAAAACTGAATAAAGGAGAGTGAAAATGAGGAAGAAAAACCAGTTAGGAGGCTACAGACATGGGCCTGGCAGAAATATTAAGTACTACTGCTGGTGCTTTGGCAGATGTGGTATAATGAGGACAGAGAGGAGTAACTGGGTTCAGAAGTGTAGAAGAAATTAAAAACAATTATTCTTATCTATTGGTAGCATTTACCTCAATCTTCTAATTAAACACCTACTGCAAATTTCAGGAGCATAAGATGGGAAGACTTTTAAATGAAAATCATAGAATTTAAACCAAAGAACTATTTTTCCCACAGTAGTAAAATTAAATCTCTAAGGCTCCGTGGACTATCAAGAGAGATAATTGTCAATTTTCCTCTTTATCCCCAATGAAAGGATAAAAATCAGTGAACTCGTGTTCAAAACACTTAATGGAGAAGAACAGTATAAAAGATGAAGGTAATTACAGCCATGTAAACAGTTACTATTAATGGTTATATTAATTGCCCTAGAAAAGGAATATAGTAAATAGTTACCTTACAATTTCTGATACAAACTGTAAAACAAAAGATATGGGTGCAAATGATAGCAGGGTTCTCAGAGTTTATTTGTAATCATTACTCATTTTACTCAGAACGTAACTTTACATTCATCAGGTTTAGCATATAATTTCCCTGAAATGTTATATTCCTGAACGTCAAAAGTAAATATGCCATTTTTGTAACCCTTTATTTAATGTAGCCAATAACCAAAAAACTACACATGCCCACACACAAATAGCTTAGAAATCTTCAAGGAATGAGATCGCCTCACATTCTATTGAACATATTCATGCAAATATAAAATCTGGGTTGATGGATTGTCAAACTCTTTATGGTGCATGTATGTGTGTGTTTATTGGTATTGGTCAGTAGATTTCATAATATAGAAACTGCTCTCTCACTACCAGTTCTCAGAATATAACTTGCACAGAGGGGAATTTTATTTATTGATATAATGAAAATGTTTAATAAACAGTTTATTATTTTACCAGGATAGATGGATATATGTGACTCAATTGGTGCTAAGTTTTAGCCAGTTTTATTTTTTAATTCTCTAATCCTAGATCAAAAATTATATATAGTATATATGTATATTTATATATACACAGCTAAATTTGAGATGCAGAAGAGGCAGCCAGCAACAGGATTAAGTTTTAAAAAATTGTAAAGCACATACTTCAATGTTTCCCTGAAACACTGCACAGTCATATTGGAGAAAATAAAGAAATCCAGTGTTATCATTTATGACAGAGCACACAGATTAAGAGAAAGGAATTTGGACTGAATAAAGAGATGATCCTAAAATGTTGGAGACAATTTACAGGAGCACTTTGGGGCTGGAACAGCTTTGTAGCATTCTTCTTTTCTAATATATATCTGTTGCCAGCTCGCTATAATAAGCAACAAGCCCTACTGGTATTATTAAAAGCTAAATGAATGAAAGAAAAACAGGAAATCTCATTAAATGCTGCCAACAACTTTAACTCATTATGAATATGCTAATATATGAACCAATAATCCAATAATGATATTATGTTTCCAGTATAGCTAAATATATCTCATTGCAAATAATTATCTATACAATTGTGCAAATTGACACTTCATAAATGCATTGCTCAAACATCTTTATTTTATAATATTTCATAAAATTTAAATTTATTAAAATAAATCATTACAAGAAATGCCACACTGAGATTTTTCTAACAATAGTGTAAAATACCTGTAATAATTCATCTTTTCTCATTTCTCTTTCATCTTTTTTCTGTATGACTGCCCTCCTGTATCTACTGCCTCTTGGTAAACTAGATTTGCTTAGTTGTCCCCCACGGACATATATTTCATATAGATTTGTTTTCTTGGTCTCTTTTTTCTCCTAAACATCACCTAACAAACTTAAAAGCCAGTTTCGATCTGGTGTTTTGCTTGCTAAGTCTGCTGTGTCAGACAAGCTTAGATTCCTTGGCCTTTTCTCCTATTCTCCCACCATTCACTATCCAAAATATTTCTCCATTTTTTTTTCTTCAAAATTTCTGAAAGTCACCTCAAAGGGAAATTTATCTCAGTAAAAAATGTAAATGACCTCAGCTGTGAACAAGTGTAACTTACAGTCCCTGTAACAGGACTCAGTATTTCAGTTGAGTTTCCGATGGTAAATGTATGAGCATCACCTAGGAGCTTGTTAGAAATGCAAAATCTCAGGCCCTGCCCCAGACCTACTGAATTAGAATATGCACGTTAACAAGATCCACAGGTGATTCATATGCACCTTAAAATTTGAGACGACCTGGGCTAGAAAACAATTGAAATGGCAAACCTTAATAAGATGTTTTGATTTTATCCTGTGGGCAATGGGAAAACAATAAAAAATTTTCAAGAAAACGTATGCTGATGACCCTCAAATCTGTACCTATAGCCTCAGGCCATGTATTTGAAGTGTGGTCCCTGTTGAAACACAAACAATTACAGGTACACAACAAGGTAAGTATAGAAATTAAGAGTACAAAGTTAGAAATTTTGATAGTAATTTGAAGGAGTTCTTTTATGGACTTTGTATATCTTTTTCAATTTGTTTTTCTAGTTAATCATTTTCATTAGTCCCTGACAGATTGGAAATTAAAAAAACAAAAAACAGAAACTGTACCTTTGTCAAAGAGAGTTTGCAAAGCACTGACCTGGAGCTCTTCTTCCCATATCTTCAAATAAAAATGGACTTCATCATCTACATCCCCGAATGGGTCCATCCTCCTGAATTATCTCCTAGTTTAGCGGATCCCCATCCAAAGTCTCCTAAGCTAAAATGCCAGATGACAACAGTGGCTCCTCCCCCTCCTCTACCTTCCATCAGTCAATTTTTCCTAAATTTTCTCATTCTGTCTTCTCCCTTCACAAATCCTCCCACTGCCTCAGTTCATACCCTCACATTCTCCTGGACCATTGCCAAGGCCTCCTTGTTAAATACCTGTGTATGCAGTCCCCACCCCGTCCCCTGCGTGTCCATCTTCTCAAAGTCCATCAGGTGATGTGTGTGAAACTCAGGTTTGGCCGGGTCACTGCACTGCCTAAATGGCTTTGGTGAGTATCCCTCCCTATCTTATAAAAGCCAGTCTCCATTATGTAACACAGACACCCCCATACCTTCTCCCTGTGATCAAGCCTCTGCTTATTTCATTTCATTCCTTGCCTGCCTTCACTTAATCAAGGGATGACCTCAAACCATAGTTTGTGGTTGCCCCTCCACACACAATGCACTTGGGCCCCATGCTTTTGTTCCTACTGGGCCTATGCCTGACCCCATCCCCCCTCTTCACATCTTAGGACTTACCTCTGCAGTAACCTCAGCAACAAAGTCTTTACCACCTCCTTGATGATCTAACACCTTGTACAGGTGTTTACCTTTGCACTTCCAACATTGTATTCAACTGATTTCTTTATATGTCTGTTTCCATTACTAAATTAGGAGTTCCTTGCTGTCAAGGAAATGTATCTTACTTACCTTTGTGTTATCAACATAAATATATGTCAATTGAAGGTCGAATAAATATTGTATTAATAACAGAAAGTATATTCCATTTAGCTTATAAATTGACATAGTATGGTGTCTAAGATACCATATACTCTTTACAAAAAAAAAAAAAAAAAAAGACTTTCTGAAATTTTCCCTTTTCTTACTTATGGGAAAGTGGAGGCATTTATTCTCTAAATGCCCCTCTCCAAAGTTTGTTTGTTTGCTATTCCATTTTTCATGTTTGCTAAAAACATAAAACAATTTTATGGCTTCCTATTTATCCCAGTAGGGCATGTGTATGTTTATTTATTCCTGAGAAAGAAAGAAGCCAAATGAATCTTCTTGGTTTTTATTAGAAAACCACAAAAAGTCAGGATGAGGGGCGGGGTTCAGCAAGAGGGAAATCGCCAAGCAATTTCCACACAGGCCAAGCTATTTAGTCCAATAAGTTTAAATCTGGAAGTTTTCCTCTTCTTTCTATCAATTATGCAATAGATAAGCCACAAATATAGCAAAAGAGACTAAAAGCTAATCTCTTAGACATGAACAGGAGGCAACTCAGCTGCCTCCACCTGCTATTAGAGGAAGATTTTTACTAGTCAATTTGACACTTTAAAGTTAATAGGAGAGAGAAAGTGAAATGTTAATAGTGATGAAATGGTGCAGTACAACAGTCAATGAAGTCTTGGGTCATTGATCTATAAATGTGAGTAGCCTCAATTAAGAAGAATGTGCTCTCCTGCTCTCCTTGATTTTCTTCCTTGTAAATGGATAAGTGCCATTCATTGGTTATGGTAACAGAAGGAAAGTGAAATTAACTAGGGATTAAATAAATAAATACCATCAATAGTCTATAGGGAGATGGGAGACCACATGAAATACTTGGGAATTGAAGGAGGCAGGAGTTTGGGGAGGAAGAGAGAATGGGGACATAAAAGAATCAAATCAGTTTTTAATCTTATATAATCTTTTTAAAGATCAGTTGCATGTAAGAAAATGTAGCTTTCAATTCAGTAAATATATATTTCAGTACCTAGCCTACTAAGGCCATGTGAAATACAGAAGAAATATAGCACCTTATAACTGCCATCAAAGAACTTTCAGCAACATTTTCCATGTCTATGATTCAGTATTGTTCAGAAGATACATGATAAATATTACCAGTGGGTGCTGTAGAAGGTGTTAGCATGATCACTACTGATAAGAGTTTAAATTGGTAGAATATTTCCAGACAACAATTTGGCGATATAAATCAGAAGCTTAAAAAATGTGCAGACCCTTTCTGAATTTCCTTTATGGGATTTATCCTTAGTAAATCACCAGACAGGGGCACAAATACAGCCCCACAAAGAATTTCTTCATCTCACTTACAGTAAGCATCAATTAGAAACAACCCAAATACCCACCAATAGGAAATTGCAATATATTTCTACAATGGAATGCTATGCAACCATTAAATAAAATGTTTTACATGTGTATTTATTAACATGGAAAAATGCCATGATACAGTGAGATGAAAAAAATACATATTTAAAAGCAGAGTGTATAGTATGATCTCATTTTTGTAAGCATAGAAAAATGCATAAACAAACACCCTTTTACAAACATACATTATGCATATATGTGTGTGTATATGAATATATATGTGTAGATGGAAAAATATACATCATAAAGCTAGGAGAAATTTTATTGGATGATGGGTTATGGGTTTTGTTTGGTTGGTTGGTTTTATTGGAGGTACCAGGGATTGAACCTGGGACCTTATACATGAGAAGCAGACGCTCAACCACTGAGCTACACCTGCCCCTGTTATGGGTGATTTTTATGTTCTATTTTAAGGTTTTTTAATTGCTTGAATGTTTTTAATAGCATATTTTATTATATTCACAAAATATAAAGTTATTTTCATTTTCAGAAAGTTATTACAATTGGAAAGTCTTATTCACAAAGAAATGAGAATCCTTAAGGCTTAAAAGGTAATAACTAGGCTAAGGAATCTAATGGATATTTTCCAATATGATTTTTCAACACATATGTTTGTTTCCTGGTAGTATTTTTCAAAATATGTTATCCTTAATGCTGAGAAAATGATTACTCTTGTGTCTTGCTAATAGATAAATGGCACAATCCTGACCTTGTAGTAATGTGGCATTCAGTGGGCTTTCATTGGCTCCTTGAAAGATGAGCATGCTGTAGGAGAGCAGCTCTTTACCAATTCATTCCCTATTTTCAGTCCAAGTGCTGCTAGAACAGATTGTCTCCTACGGTGAAAACCCAATTGACATTTGACTCACCTGCTGGCAGCCACCCAACTCTATCTGGACAAGCAGGTCTTACTGAACAGAGGACTTCAATATTTTTTGTCTACTCTGTTTATCAGCCATTTTCAAGCTATTGAAAAGATCTTGGCAATACCATTGAAAGAAATGCCTCACTCCTTTTCCCCCAGTACCATTGTCCTTTGAAACACAGTTGCCATTCTGCTTTTAGGTTTCTTTATCTTTCACCCTGGTGCCTGTGAGGCCTGTGGAAGTTATCAATCAAATCAAATTTATGAAGTTCCTTTGTGAAACACTGCAAGGCTTTGGACAAAAATCAATAGAGAAATCCATAATGGAGTAACAAATGTTTAAGCTCAATTAATTAAGGAGTTTATAGTTTCACCTCAAAGTGTAAGCAGTTAGAGAAATGGCTCAGGAGGAATATACCCAGCCTTACCGACTTGTTTTCACCTTGCAGTTATTGCCTACTATCAGAATCCAGCTTCAGTGTGGCACAACCAACAATAGCAAATAGCTAGTTTAACAGAAAGGGAAAAATTCTATTAAAAAAAGAAAAGGATTTCAGCCTAAGCTTCCACATTCTAGGAGAAATGAAAAAAAAAATCATTTTAAGAATTGGCTATTTTATTGAGCAAAAGTCATTAGCTTATTTTTAGATATGCAAAGGTAGACCAGGAACTTAATCTAGATTAGGACCAAATTATTTTGTTTAACAAAAAATTCAAATGCACTCCCAGGCAGGTGTGGAAATGGGAAAAGGGTCTTCACAGAAATGAAGCCCAGTACATTGGCAGCAAATGAGCCTATGAGAAATATGAGACAGAAATTCCTGGCACTAGTGAAGCCTGGGAATTTTTAAGAACAGTGATGTCATGATTTCACATCTGCTGTATTGATGTATTCCCCTTTATGTGACCCAACCATGAGGAAATGTCTGTTGAACAAAGTAGTCTCATGTTAAAGATAATCTGAGAAGTGAGGGAAGGGAGTGTCCAATGTTGTGAAACTTTTGGAGATGACATCAAAGAGAACAATTATTAGGAGACAGACAGCAGACCAAACTTTGTACTCATTTCCTAGAGCTGCAGTAACTAAATGCCCCAAACTAGATGACTTAAAAAAACAGAAGTTTATTTTCCCACAGTTCTGGAGGCTAAAAGTTCAAAATCAAGGTATTGGCAGGGCCATGCTTTCTTCCATGGATCTAGACAATAATACTTCCTTGACTCTTCCTAGTTTCTGGTGTTGGAACTGAGGAGGCCTCTGGTCCCACCTTCTCTGCACCTGTGGTATAGCAGCAGAGCCCCGACCTCTCTAAGCCTGTCTCAGAGTCATTCTTTCCTTTTCTTGAAGAATCACATATGTTGACGGCCAGGTAACGCTGTTGGCCCATTTCCTGCCTGTAGAATCCCAAAAATCTGGCATCATTTCTTCATTTAGTCCCAGCTCTGCCACTTCAATTCAAGCTGGCAGTGTTACTGCTGAGATGGTTGATTGGATCCATAAGTCACACACCTAATTTCTCTAGCAAACAGTTATCCAGCCACAACCTTAGACCTTTTTCCAGAGTAAGCTATCTGCTTAGGCTGAGAATTCTCCAAATCATCAAGTGCTGATTCCTTTGGCTTAAGAGTTCATTCCTTAATTTACCTCTTTCCTCTCACATTTTACTATAAGCAGCAAGAAGAAACAAGACTGTACTTTCCATACTTTACTTGGAAATCTCCTCAGCTAAATATACAAGTTCATCATTTACAAGCTGTACTTTCCACCCAGTGATAGAATTTAATTCAGTCACGCTCTTTGCCACTTTATAACAATGATCACCTTTTCTCCAGTGTCCAATGACATGTTCACCCTTTCCTTCTAAAATCTCACCAGAAGCACCTTTAACATTTGTATTTCTACCAACCATCTCTTCAAGGCAATCTAGGCTATTTCTACAAAGTGTCTCATACTTCTTCCAGTTTCTACCCATTGCCCAATTCTGAAGCCATTTTCACATCTTTAGCATGCCTCTTCCTGGTACTAAAATCTGTATTAGTTTCCTTATAAGGACACTTATAGGACAGAGCTGTGGAATGGGCCAACTCAGGAGTGGACATAAAACAAATCTCATTTTCCCAACACCTACCAGAGAAAGGTTTGGGGGAAGGTGTGGGCTAGATCCAGCCCGTACATAAACAGGGATATCCAGGTGGCAGTTACGTGGGTTCCAACACTCTAGAACAACTACTATATGCCACATAAATGACATCATCACTTCATGCTAGGTATGTTTTTTTCCCTACTTAGAGAAGTCTGGGCTATCAAGAATTAAGTAATTAATCCAAGATCGCATGACTAGTAACCAACAGAGCCACGATCCGAGCCAAGCTGGGAGGCATTCATCTCTGTCCTCTGTCCACCATTGCCTGTCTGCTTCTTTATAAGACCCTGCTCTGAACACTCAAGGATTCCGTTAGGCATGGCCTGGATGCCATTTGGAGCCCTCTGTCTAAGGGCAGGTCATCACATCCAGGGTAGAGTCATCTTTCCACTTTGCTATAGCAAAATGAAAATGTCCCCATGTGTTTCACTAGCTTCTAGCAACTAGTCTGTAAACTCCGTAAGTGCAGGGCCATCTCACTGTTTTATCCATACCTCCTCCCTTCTAGCTGTTTTCCCTGTTATAAAATATGTGCTCAAAAATATTTATTGAATAAAAGTCTAGTGCTTAATGGAAAAGTTTGATCTCGCCATTTTTAAATGAGTATCCATGCCTAATCTTCTTTTCTTGATCAGCTATAGAAGAATTTCATATTGAATATAACTGATAAAGTTCACTTGAAAAGAGGCTTTTCTTTACTTAAAAAAATTAATACAAGTAATCCATGTACTTAGAGAAAAATTAGAAATTACAGATAAGCAAAGAAAAAAGTTAAACTATCTTAATCCCAGTGCCTAGAGATAAGCATTATTAATGCTGTGACATGCAGCAATCTTAGCTGCGAATAATGCTGAGTGAGCTGATCACCCTTTCAAAGAAACACTGGGAATGTGCAGTAAATTGAACCAGCACAGGCATCGCGATGGCAGCAGTGCTGAATGACGCTGTGCACTGTTCTGGAGATTTCAGAATCATCAGAGGAGATCAACAGTAACAGCAGCAGCTGAAAACTCACTGTAAACCGAGCATGTTTTCTAGTTCTTTCTCCCACAAAGTTTTTGGAAGCTGTCAAGCCCTTTGGACTGACTAAACTCGTGGGTTTCTTGCACAATTCAGAGAAAGAGGAAAACCCCCTGGAAAGACTTATTGCACTTCTTGATCATTTGGCATAGCAGCAATCAAATAAGCCTCTATTTGAAAATTAAAGCTCTGTTTTTATTTGTATTTTAGGCTGGATCCATATGTAAATTTTGCTACAATGATGATTCTAATACATAAATTTTTGTAACCTAGCCTGCTTAGTTTATGTATTGATATGTCCCATGTGTAGGCAAGGTGTCTGCTCCTAGTAAGTGACTGAATTAACTTGCTTGGAAAAGTTCTTAGAGGAGGAATTCCTGCCCCCAAAGACCCATCTTTAATGCTTTAGATTTATATTGTCAAAATACAAGATGAGACTTTTTGAAAGCAATGCAGAAGTCCTCACAGGCTCCAACTTCCTTTGCTGATCCTTTGTTTTATTTCTCTCATGGGTTCCCTGAGATTCTACATTCACCATCAACAGATAAACAACAATAATGATATTTAAGGGGGTCTTCCTGCTAACAATTGCTCCAAGGCCATCTATAACTATTTCATATTAATAGTACCATTTATTATAATACTATGTCAAATACTCTATACTCATTATCTAATTATCTGATCCTGATAGTCAGAAATTGCTATTATCTCTGTTTTATAGACTAGGAAACTGAGGTTGAGAGAGGGCACATGACTTGCTTGAGTTCAAATAACTATCATGTATGTAGCAGAGTCTGGATTTAAAGACCAGTGTACCTTACTCCATGCTCTCAACCACTGTGAACCACTGCCTCCTTTGTCACACTTGACAAAGGGCTTAGAAAACACTGAGATCCTCAAATGGAGGGAATAGGAGTGTTAACTTTGACTATGCTTTGCTTTTTAAATTAATTTTTATTTATAAACGCTCTATGCCCATCAAGCAAAAACGTTCCTTCCTCCTTTTCCCACATACCTGGTAACCTCTATCTTTTTTCTGTTTCTGCAAATTTACTATTTCCAGATAGTTCATATAAGTGACATCATACAATATTTGTCCTTATGTGCCTTGCTTATTTCACTAAGCATGTTTTCAAGGTTCATCTATGTTGCAAAATGTCTCAGAACTTCATTGCTTCTTATGGCCAAATAATAAGCCATTGCGTTATTGCTTACCCATTCATTTGTTGATGAACATTGGGTTCTGTCCTCTTATGGCTATTGTGAATAATGCTGCCATGAACATTGCTATGCAAGTATCTGTTTCAGACACTGTTTTCAGTTTCATTGAGTATTCCTAAGAATGGAATTGCTTTGTCATATGATAATTACATATTTAACTTTTTGAAAAATCACCATATTGCTTTCCACAGTGGCTGTATCATTTTACATTCTCACCAACAATACACTTGAGCTCCAATTTTTCCACATCTTCTCAAACACTTGTTATTTACCATATTTTAAATAAGAGCTATCCTTGTGGATATTAAGTGGTATATCATTGTGGTTTTGATGTGCATTTTCCTAGTGGGTAATGATGTTGAAAATATTTTCATATGTTTATTGACCATTTGTGTAGTCTCTGGAAAAATGCCTGTTTAAGTCCTTTGCCCATTTTCTAATTGGGTTGCTTGTCTTTTTGTTGTAGTATTGTAAAATTTCTTGATATATTCTGGATATTAAGCCTTTATCAGTTAAGTGGTTTGCAACTATTTTCTCCCATTCTCTAGGATATCTTTTCATTTTCTTGATAATGTCCTTTGATGCACAAAGGTTTTTAATTTTGATGAAGTCAAATATCTCTATTGTTTCCTTTGTTGCTCATGCTTTTGGTATCATATCTTAAAGTCCATAGTCAAATCTCAGTTCATGAAGATTTTGTCTATTTCTGTATATATTGAGATAATCATGTTTTTTTCCTTCATTCTTTTTATGGGTATAATACATTGACTGATTTTCTTATGTTGAATCACCCTTGCATTCCAGGGATAAACCCCACTTAATCATGGTGTATAATCATTTTAATATGCTATTGGATTTGATTTGCTAGTATTTTATTAAGGATTTTTGCATCTATATTCATAAAGGAAATTGGTTTGTAATTTTCTTTTCTCATAATATCTTTACTGGCATTTGTATCAGGGTAATACTGGCCTCAAAGAATGATTTAGGAAGTGTTCCCTCCTCTTGAATTCTTTGGAGAATATTGAGAAGGTCTGGTGTTCATTCTTCTTTAAATATTTGGGAGAATTTATCAGTGAAACCATCTGGTCTTGGGCTTTTATTTTGTGGAATATAATAAAGTTATATAAAATTTTCCTAATGGGTAATGATGTTGAAAATATTTTCATATGTTTATTGACCATTTGTGTAGTCTCTGGAAAAATGCCTGTTTAATAGCATTTTTCCTGTAAAATAAAGTTAGGTAAAAATTTTAGGTAATTTGTGTGTTTCTAGGAATTTTTCCATTTTGTCTAGATTATCTAATTTGTCAGTGTACAATTGTACTTAGTATTCATTTATAATCCTTTTTATCTCTGTAAGGTTAATAGTGATGTCACCACTCTCATTTAAAATTTTACTTATTTGCATATTTTCCCCTTTTTCTTTGGCAGTCTAGCTAAAAGGTTGTCAATTTTATTAACTTTTTGAAAGAGCCAACTTTTAGTTTGGTTGATCTTGTAAATGCTTTTCTACTCACTATTTTATTTATCGCCACTCTAATCTTTTTTTATTTTTATTTTAAAATACATTCAAACTTAAAGCACAGTTATAAAAATAGTACAAATTCCATACAGAGAACTCCAATAAAAGCCTACCCCCATATATCCAGATTACCAATTTAACATTGTGCCACATTTGCCATATTATCCCATCAATCTATCAATCAGTCTATCTATCTATCTATCCATCTATCTATCTATCTATCCATTTTCTGAACACTTGAATATAAGCTGTATACATCATTTTCCTTGAACATTTAATACTGCCATGTATATTTCTTAAGAACAAGTATATTCACTTATGTAACCACCTTAAATGCAGTGCACATATTCAAGAAATTTAACATTGATATAAAACTTACACTATATTCCAGTTTTTTCATATGTCCCAACAATGTCCCTTTGAGCCTTTTCTCCTTTCTTGCTAGATCTCATCCACGATCATGTATTGCATTTAACTGTCATTGTACTTTTAGTTGCTCCTTCCTTCCTTCCTTCCTTCCTTCCTTCCTTCCTTCCTTCCTTCC
>JAKSZT010053770.1:54754504-54772492 GCA_026826555.1 Tolypeutes matacus | reverse complement strand
CCTTCCTTCCTTCCTTCCTTCCTTCCTTCCTTCCTTCCTTCCTTCCTCTCTCTCTCTCTTTCTTTCTTAATTGTGGGAACATATATACAATATAAATTTTTCTCATCTCAACTATTCTCAAGCATGCCACTAAATGGGATGAATCACACTCACAATATTGAGGTACCTCACCACCTTCCATTACTAAAAATTTCCCATTTTTCCAAACAGAAACCCAACACCCATTATTCATTAACTCCTCATTCCCCTGCCCTTCACCCCAGCAACTTGTAATCTAATTTCTGTCTCTTTGAGCTTGCATATTCTCTGATACTCTCTTTGTAGTTATCATGGTGCTTAAATTTAACATCTTAAATGTATAACAATCTCATTTGTGTTAATACCAACTTAACTTCAATAGTATACACAAACTATACTCCTATACCCTTCTGTCCCCCCACCTTTATGCAGTTCTTGTATACGTAAACAAAATTCATGTTTATACTTTATGAATCTGAAATCACTGGTTTATCATTCCATTTATGCATTTGTCTTTTAGATCCTGTAGGAAAGTAGAGTTATAAACCAAAAAAACAATAGTATTGCCATTTCTATTTTCACATGTCATTACCCTCATGGGGATCTGTATTTCTTTATGCAGCTCTAAACATTTGTCTATTGTCCTTTCTTTTCAACTTGCAGAACTCTCTTTAGCATCTCTTACAGGGCTAGTCTAGGGGTGACAAACTCCCTCAACTTTGTTTATCTGGGAATGTCTTAATAACTCTCTCATTTTTGAAAGAGAGCTTTGCTTGATACAGAATTCTTGGCAGCAAGTTTTGCATTCAGCACCTTAAATATGTGATCCTACTGCCTTCTTGCTTCCAAAGTTTCCAATGAGAAATTGGCACTTAATTTTATTGAGACTCCTTTATTCCTCTTTTGTGGATTCAGAATTCTCTTTATCATTGCCATTTGACAGTCTGATTATAATACGCTGTGGTGTGAGTCTACTTGGTTTTATCCTGTTTGGAGTTTCTTAAGCATCTTGGGTGTGTATATTCTTGTCTTTCATTAAATTGGGGAAGTTTTCAACCATTATTTCCTTGGATAGTCTTTCTGTTGCTTTCTCTCTTTCTTCTCATTCTGGGACTCCCACAATGTGTGTATTGGTAAGTTTGATGGTGTTCCAAAGGTTTCTCAGGCTCTGTTCACTTTCTTCATTCTTTCTGCTCCTCACACTGAATGATTTTCATTTTCTTATCTTCAAGTTCACTGATTCTCTCTTCTGTCAGCTCCAATCTGGTGTTGAACCCCTCTCAGAAATGTTAAGTTTCTATTACAGTGGCCTTCAGCTCTGTTTGGTTCCTTTCCATAATTTCTATCCCTTGTTGATATTCTATTTGTGCTCATCTATCATTTT
Organism: Tolypeutes matacus; assembly: GCA_026826555.1. NCBI lineage: Eukaryota > Metazoa > Chordata > Mammalia > Cingulata > Chlamyphoridae > Tolypeutes > Tolypeutes matacus. The sequence continues at coordinate 54,771,090 of JAKSZT010053770.1, read as the reverse complement.
CCTGATTTCCTTTAGTTCTTTGTCAATTCTTTACTTCAGTTCTTTTAACATATTTAGGACTATATTTTTAAAGTCTTTGTGTGATATGTCTCAGGACTGGTCTCATCATTGATTATTTCTAATATTTAATCTTCTCCTTTGCCTCAACGATCACCTCCTGTTTCTTTGTATGTTTCTCACCTTTTATTGAAACCTGGACATTTTGATATTTTAATGTGTTATCACTGAACTTTAAATTCGGTGGTGTTCTATTTCTTAAGCTTGTATTCAACTAGTGTTGTGACTGCATTTTCCTTGAATGCCAGGAGCTAAAAAAAAGCGGGGGGGGGGCAGAGAATGCAAGAACCTTCCCAGTCTTTGCAGATTGACCTCTGCAAGTGTTCTCCTTCAAGGCTTATCCACACAATGAGTTTGGAACATAGCTCCAGGTCAAAGCATAGGGGCCTCCCTGACCCTTTCTGTGTCTGTGTCTTGTCTGGGGCATGCACGTGTGGCCCTAGGCATTCCTATATTTACATGGTTACTTATGTCCCTCTACCCTTGTGGTCCTTGTGGTCCATGCAACTTCACTGTATGTTCTACAGCCATGAATTCCTTGCCCCAGGCAGCAAGACATAACTATTCTTCACAGCACTATGTAGGAGAGTTCTCTAACTGCCTTTTGCATGCAGGGCAAGAATCCCTCAGGCCACCACCAGGCAGATTGTGGCAGACATAGATGCTCCCAGCATTTGTATGAGGGCCACTCTGCTCCCTTTGGAACCAGGACCAGGGATCGGCACTAGGAGAAGGGGTCAATTCCAAGCCAAGCCAGTGAAGTGTAGGGAGGAGCCAGGGGTGCCATTGAGATATTAATGCTTTTAAGAAAGCTTTTTCTTGATTTAGCATTCATTCTGTACTGTAGTCCTCTGGCTGTTTTCTGGAGCCCTGAGAAAATGTTTCTGTTAGTTCTTGCTGGTTGTTCAAAGCTTTCATGGGGGAATGGAATTCTGAAGTGCCTCACTCCACCAACTTGATTAGGGCAGGGCCTCTGCTCTAATCTTAATTATTTTCTTCCTTCTACTAACTTTGGGTTTACTTTACTTTACTTTACATTTACTTTGTTCTTTTGAATAGCAGTGGTGAAGTGGAAATTCTTGTCTTTTTCCTGATCTTAGGGGGAAGCTTTCACTCTTTCACCATTGAGTATGATGTTAGCTGTGGGTTTTTCATGAAAGGCCTTCATCAGGTTGAGAAAGTTCCCTTCTGTTCCTAGTTTTCTGAATGTTTTTATCAATAAAAGGTGCTGACTTTTGTCAAATGCCTTTTCTACATCTATATCTCCTCAAGATGCAAAGTTAGATTATTCATTTGAGATCTTTCTTCTCTTTTAATATAGGCATTCATAGCTAAAAATATCCTTCTGAGCACTGCTTTTGCTGCATCCCATAAGTTTTGGAATGTTGCAGTTTCATTTTCCTTTATCACTAAGTATTTTCTAATTTCCATTTTTTATTTCTTCTATAACCCATTAGTTGTTTAAGAGTGTGCTGTTTAATTTCTACATTTTTGTAAATTTTCTAATTTTCTGTCTGTTATTGATTTTTTTAGCCTCATTCCATTGTGGCCAGAGGAGAGAACTTTGTCATGACATAGAAGAGGAGAGAACTTTGATCCTCTGGCCCTGGGAAGAGAGACAAGCCCTATGCCAGCTGAGAGAGAGAAAGTCTGAACCATTGCCGAGATCGACAACCATCTTGCTTCAACAATGAATGGTTGTCTTGGCTTAGATACTTCCCTGAGTACTAGGGTTAAGCAGTGAGGAAAATGTGTATGGGCTGAGGATTAAATGTGTATGAGCTTTTACCCTAAATAAATACCCTTTATAAAAGCCAACAGATTTCTGGTACTTTGCATCAGCACCCCTTTGGCTGACTACTATACTGGTACTTGCCGTAATGCTAAATTGAAATAAACTTTCCCTCCAAATTTTTCTATTACTCCATTTTCTCTTTACAACTTGACATATCTGCTTCTCCTTTCATTGTTAATCTGCTTCTTCTCTCTGGAAGTTTTAACAATTTTTTCCTTGTCCTAAGCATTCTGAAATATGTCTGCAATTTATGTTGTTGATAGTGGTGTTCCCTCTTGTCCTGTCAGTACTGATGAGTCCTTTCAATCCAAGATTTAATGCAAAGAAATTCTTGTCTGTTAGTCTTTGCACGTTGCCTTCCCTTGGTATCTCTGGTCTCTTCTATATTTCCTGTTGTGCCTTCTTGTCCTATCCTACATTATTTTTAATTTTCTTTTATATCCCCATACCTTTATTTATTAACCATATATTATGTCTTTTATCAGTGCTTCTCAAACTTTCATGTACATACCAATTACCATAGGACCTTATTAAAATGAAGATTCTGAGTCAGTATTGTGGGGTGAGATCCTGTATTACTGACAATTTCCTAGGAGATGCCAATGCTGCTGGACTACAGACCATACTTTGTATAGCAAGGCCCCAGTAGTATGTTAGCCACAAAAAGTACAGAAGCATATACTGAAAAAAAGCAGGGACTCCATAGTCAGACAGTATGGGACTCTTTCTTCTCTACTCACTGGACATATGACCTTGGGAAACCAAATCTCTCTGAATATCAATTTCCCCTCCACACAATGAAAATATTGGACCCTGTGCTCCTAGTATGCTGCAATGATTATGTGTGAATTTCAGCCTGCACAGAACGATAGGGGACATGAAATGAAAAAAGGACAACCCTGGGCTTCTTCTGTCAGGGATAGGATTTAATGAGGCAGACAGTCTGGGCACCCCTATCTCTGCCCAGTGGGTAGGGCTCTATTCTCAGCTGTGACCTCAGTCATGAAGTTTTTTAAGTTAAAGGGTTAGAACAAAACATTGACCTGGCTTAATCCTCACACAGCCACAAACCCCACCCATAGAATAGGAACAAGTACACTCAATTTCAATAGGAAAAAAAAGCTTGCAAGATCAGCCACACAGAGAGAAAGTAGATGAAGTAAATCATGATTAATGGAATATATTGAAAGAAGAAATTTCTGTTAAAAACTTTTCATGAAGGCAATATTTAAAGTGGAGTTTGAGAAAATTATAAGCAGAAAATGAAGATAAGAGCCTAAGTTTAGGGGAAATCCTTCTTGCTCTAAAAGCATTTTAGAGTTATTATTGCTCTGAGCATAGGAAATGACAAGGAAGGAAGAAAAGACAGAGAAAATAAGGTAGGAAAATATTCTTGATCGAGTAGCTATTTCATGCCAGCCATTCTGTAAATGTTATGATGCAATATGGGGTCTACAGAACCAGAAATCAGCCCCTCAGATGTTGGCCTGTGAAAAGAATGGGATGAACCACCAAAAAAGGGATAAGTAGCCTTGAGTAGCACAAGGGTACTTGCCCCCAGACAAGTGTTGAAAAAAATCTTTCTAGGACTGGAAATTTCAAATGGAAATACAGGCACATGTCTAGTTACAATCATGGTGTTTATATATACAGGCAAAAATTTGGTTGCAATTTTGCTGTTATGAGGCCAATTTTAAGATTTAGTCTAGTAAATGACATTTTTAGAAACAAGGAAATGTTGACTAACTTTGGTTAAACCAAATGCAAAAAGAAAAGGAAAACAGAATATCACTAGATTCTTGACAGAGTGGGTATTGGTGGGTGACAGTTTTTCTATGAACAAAATTTATCCCATTACTTCTCATAAAGTTTATCAGAAAATTCCTTAGTGTTTTATTAGAAATGCTAATATCTTCCTAGAAGGAGGTCATGAATTATATTGCACAAAAAGATTCTGTTCCAAACTGGGTTGAGGAAATTTTTTCATTGGCTAAGGATTTTCACCAGTTTCCTTAGTGAAGAAAAACCTAGAAGTTTAAAAGTAAACTGTACTTGCTATAAGGTATAACTCACTATATAACAAGTTAAAGGACTTTTTCTAAAAATTTCTGTATATAATTTTCCCTGGATGGGAAGAGTTTCCAAGAGGGACCCTTACCTAAGTATTTTAGTCAAGGTTCAACTTCCATAGTAGATAAAATAGACACATGGTCCTTCAGTGGCATGGTTGTTTATCTGGTTGGCCTACAGGCTATACTAGAACACATGTAGAGTGTTAGCCAATGAGATTGAGTGCAAATCTACATTTTGTCCCTTCTTTTCTTCCTTCCTACCCTCCACTATTCTTCTCTTTTCCTTCCTGCCCCTCAGAGTTAGGCTTACTCTTGACAGTATTTCAGGGGTGATAAGGTTTTCTGCAGGCCCCCACAGTCTTTCTAATCTACTCACATTTACCTCAAATATATTTAAGAGAACACAAAGCTCTAAATTCCACATTTAGATATTAAAAGATTAAAATTAAAATAACTAGGATCAAGAGCTCATAGTGTTAATGAGTTTCTTTTACCAAATAAATATCTCGGCTCTTTTACTTTTTGATTTGAGAAATCAGAAATAAAAAATGTATTTGAGGAGGGAGAGTGAAGTACACTTCACACACACACACACACACAAAGACAACATAAAATGAGGCAGCTACAAAGTCCAAAAATCAACTTTTGCCAGTTTCACAGTAGGGCAGCCCTGGTTATTGTCACATTTACTCAGATGAAAAACAGCAGTGGGCATAGAGAGAGTCTTTTCATCTTGTCCACTGAGTAGGTTCACCCAAAAGCAGGAAATCTGTTATAAGTAGGGTTGGGGGGAGTGAAAGTAAAGGGCAAAACTGAATTTTCCAGAACATTGAAGGTTATTGACAGGATTAAGGGGGAAAACTTGTAATCAGACAGGCCTGGCTGTAGGTTACATTCTATTACTGCACTTCTCTAAACCTCAATTTTCCTGCAAAATAAATCTAATAATACACCTCACTGGGATGATATAATGATTAGTACTTAGCATGATATATAGGATATATGATTGCATCAGTCAGCTATTGCAATATAACAAACAACCCCCAATTCAGCTTGGGACGAGGGGATTCCTCAGGGCATGTTCTGCTCATGGAAATAACAGAGGCACCACTACACAAGCATATTTCAAACATTTGCCTGAGTTATCTTCACTAATTGCCAAAGCAATTTATATGGCCAAGCCCAACATCAATGGGGCAGGAAAGCAGGGGCAGGGAATAGTATTTGCTGAACACTTATACAAATTATCACAGTCTATTATCTTGTTTATGTGTATTATATACTTCCTAATTGCAAAACATACTCACCCTCATCCAAGGACCCAAAAAGTCTCATCTAACCACAGCACCGGGTTCAAAAGTTCAGGATCTTGTCATTTACTTTAAGTTCAAATGTAGCTCCTCTTAATCTAGAGATCTCTTAAATGACAAATTATCTGTCCATCACACACCCAACATACAAAAGTGGGCTGGGATTATATAAACACTCCCACTATAAAAGAAGAATAGAAGGTACATAATAGTCACTGGTCCATAGAAATTCTGAAATCCCACTGGGAAAATGTTGCCAGATCCCCCTACCCTGAGGAGAATCTGATTAGGACCTGGTTTTGCTCCTGGAAGTGGCTTCCCCATTCCCATTACTCTGCCTTCTTTTTCCAGCCTCCTACTTGGCCACTTCAGGAGAAGGCATTGAAGAACATACCCTTTTTAGATCCTGAGCAGATTTCCCAGCCTGAGTCCTGCTTGAGAAACATTGGGGTCCTGAGATATTTCTGTCTCTTAAGTGATCTCAGATGTTTTTAGTCAGGCTGACAGTGATTTCTCCAATATGACTATCTCAAAAACATTGAGTTCCAAATACTATAGTACCAAAAGCCACACCTATAATTCTTCTTGAGACATACATCTCTCTCTCTCTTTATCTATCTATCTATCTATCTATCTATCTATCTATCTATCTATCATCTATCATCTATCTATCTATCTATCTCGACTCAATTACAACCCTTCTGTCCATTTGAGAGGATCTACAAGGCACCTTAATCATTACAAAAGTCTTAACAATGGGCCTTAATAACACAGCCTTGATTTAGTCTTTACCCTGAGGCTATTTCTTACTGGCAGCACCCTAAATTTCTTCTTTTCCCTGACACTGTCATAATGTCTATAATGGCTTGAGTAAGCAATAGTTTATTTTCCATTCTCACTCCAACTGACATGTATTTTTTTATGTATTTATTAAACAGAACTTGACTTTGATACATGACTAAGGGATGATCATCTATACCACCATCCTTACAAAGAGAATATTGGAAGCACATAGAGTTCTCCAAATAGCAGCACTTGCTCCTATAAATGTCTTTTCAGACTATGGTGAAATCTAAAGTAAGATTTAGAGAGTTTATAAAGCAAGAATCATAGAGATTGAGCAAAAAGAACAAAATTAATTATTGCATTTTAGGCAAAGGATCCATTCTCAGTACTGGTCTTCCTGAAGCAATAAGAGAAACTTTAATAAAGAGTTTCAGAAAATATTCATGGACCAATTTTCTGCAACACAATGAACATTATTGATGAATGGAAAACAACCACTGATGATTATACCTGGAACCTTGGTGTGAGGAGAGCAATTAACAGCAACTCGATTAAAAATTTGAAGGAAATGAATGCTCATAATGGATGCCATACAATTATGTGAAACTATGCCTTCTCATACAATCACGGGGGACCAGAAAATTATTCTGTATCATCAGTAGACCTTCCGGTATTGACATATGGAATTGAAAAATATAAGGCTAAATAGAATTACCTAAAATCATGCTTTTGATCCTATCTTTGCCAAGTTTGGCACACAGAAGTGGTATCTGATTTCCTCTCAAATCAGATAAAAAATCTAATCACATCAGCCCTGTGCAATTACAGGCCATTCCCTGAACACGGTTTTGATTCTTTCTCAGTTCCCTGTGGCCTCCTTTAGCCCTTCATTACCTATGACATGGGTACAGCAGTTGTGTTCTTCCATCAGCCTTGGTTCTTAGTCTCTTGCTTTTCAACACCTTGCTTCAAGGCCACTTCCTCCATAAAGCCTTCCCTAAACTCCACTCAGAATTATCATTCCTCTTTGTTATCCCTTATGTGGAGAGAATCACTGTGTCATGCCTTTTACTAGAGTCTGTTATTTCTGAGTCTGTCATCTATACTGGATAGTAAGCTTCCTGTGGCAGGATCTGTACCGTATCCCTTTTTGCCCCTTGTGTATGGTGGTCATCATTCTAAATTCTATTTAATTCAAGACTTCTGGCAATTTAATCCTTTATAAAATAATTCTGATTTACCAATAGGCTCAGATCCCAATTAGACAAACATGCCCATCATCCTATTGACCTAACACAGCCTTTATTTTTCCAAGTCATAACTCTATAGTTAACCTGGTGATTTTCAATCCCTTCAGAAAAACCTTCCTATATAATTTTAAGCCAAATTTATGTCCTTGTGGTTGGAACCCTGCTTGCAAGAGTAGTCACAGGGACTCTCAAGTATGCACTAGATCGTTATGAAATGGGAAACTATGGATAGGCACATATATGTAGTGTCTAGTTTATTACTTCATAGATTGTATTTAGCCTCCCAAAGACATAAGCAGCAATTAATAGTTGTATGGGGTGGGGGTGAGGATCTCAAGATTTTATTTGTCACCATGTTGATTGGGAATGCAAGAAAAGGAAAGTTGGAATCAGCTTAATTATGGGGAAAATCTTTCTAAAGTATTGATGCAATTATCTCACCATGGAAGTCATAATACAAAAGGAAAAGCCATATTGAATATATGTAGTTCTGGATATTGAGTTGTTTTTGTATGATGAATCTGAGATACTTTTGAAATGAGCACAGTTAGCCATAAAAATGTTTAGGGACCTAAGTCATTGAATTTTGTCCTCCTAAATAAAATAAATCAGTTGAGCCCTGTGATGATTAATTTCATGCATCATCTTGGCTAAGTTATGATCAGTTGTTTGGTCAAGCACTGGCCTGTTTTTGTTAAAGTGAAGGTATTTCAATATGAGAGTCACAACTCTAAACAGCTGATTGCTCTACAATCAACAAGGAGATTGCCTTCAGTAATGTGAGAAGACTTCCTCCCATCACTTAGAGGTCTTAAAAACCAAAACTGAGGATTTCAGAGGTCAAAAGAGGAATAAGGACTCAACTTAAGATTGGTGCTTGCTAGTATGTCCAGGCAGCCAGCTTCCCCTGGGGAATTCAAACTAAGGGCTTCAGCATCAACTTTCCATAAAGTTTCCAGCTTGTGGTCTGCTCTATGGAGTTGGGACTTGCCAGGCTACAGGGACTCATGTGCCAATTCCTTGTAACAAATCTTTATCTATGCATCTATCCTATTGATTCTCTTTCTTTGGAGAACCCTGACTAATATATTCCCCTACTTCTCTGAGTGGTTTTTGAGAATGCATAAGTTAATAAGCAATGAGCCCACATCTCTGATATTCAGAAGCTTGGATAAGAAGCTTTTTAGATGATCACAGAATGAAGTTGCTGCAGCTAATATGCTAGTTGCATGTGCCCAGAAACAGAGTTCTACTCCTCCATGCCTCTCCCTGTGCTTCACGAACAGGATCCTTGGCAAGGGGACCTACCACAGGTGAGTCTCAGTCAAGGAGCTGACATTAAGTCTGTGTCACTCACCAGCCTCATGGATTTCAGTAGAAAGTGCCAGAATGTCTGGGCATGGTGTATTAGTCAGCCAAAGGGGTGCTGATGCAAAGTACCAGAACTCTGTGGGTATTTATGTGGGGGTAAAACCTTACAGTTACAAGGCTCTAAAAAGTCAAACTCAAGGTTGCTTTCTCGCCAAAGTCAGTTGCCACGTGTTAAAGCAAGATGGTTGCTTATCTCTGCTTGGGTTCTCCTTCCTGGGATTCCTCTTCCTCTTGAGGCTCCATGGGCCCATCTTCTTCCCAATCTCAGCTGTAGGCGGCATGGGGCTTATCTCTCAGGGCTTCCTATATCAATCGCAACTCTCTTCCCAAGGTCAGCTGCAAACTATCAGGCGAATGGCTCACCTCTCTTCCCAGGGCCCCAAGATCAAAAATGACAGTGCTCTCTCTCTTCCTGTGTGTGTCTTCTGAGTGTCCATTTATATCAGCCCACCAAGGGGGTGAGGACTCAATCTGAGTTACAACTTACTGACTTAGCCCAATCAAAAGCCCTAAATTGATTTTGTCAAGTAAACGTAATCAGAGGCACCTCACTGAATTTTATACAATCAAAGGGTGCCACACCCAGAGGAACAGATTTGTTTACAAACATAATCTCTCATTTTTTGGAATTCATAAATATTCTCAAACTGTCACACATGGGATGGGGAGAAGAAGACCAGGATGAGGGCAAGCACGTTCTACCACTATTTCCACTTGGTCCCCTGTCAATTAGCAAAAGAATCTCTATTCCTTTTCCTCAATTCTATTGTTACATCCAAGTGAGTTTGTGAGAAAAATAAGACCCTTTCTGGCTAGCCCTCACAATAATTATCTCAATGAGGTTAGAATAAGTGTGGCATAATGTTAGTTTTACCAGTTGGTAATAGTTGTTAGTTGGTACAAATGCATATTTTAAATCAGTTTTTCCTGTTGACTGCTATTTGTTTCAAATTTCTCTCCTTACATTCAAGTGAATTATGTTGTCTAACATCCTCCTTTAAATCTCTGCTCTGTACTCATTTTATCACATACCTCTCTCAGAGAAACCTACCAGGCACCCAAATAATCCTATCGTCTATAATCGTATATAACAATTGGTTTTCTGTACTCCCACTGTTTAAATATGTTTTTGCTTTTTCTGTTGCTATCCTTGGGTTATAAATCCTCAGTACTAGTGATTATGATTTTCTTTTTGTTGACTCTGAAACAGTTCTTGTTCAGTGGGATCCTCCACCCATCCCACAGTCAAAGAAGGATGGAATTATTAAATGAGTTGCTTCTGGTCATTCTGTTGTAATCCAAACTATCTCTAAATCCTTCTGATTCTAATTCAGGGAAGTTTCCCTGATGCCTCCTATATTAGTCAGTCAAAGGGGTGCTGATGCAAAATACCAGAAATCTGCTGGCTTTTATAAAGGGTATTTACTTGGGGTAGAGGCTTACAGTTACCAGGCCATAAAGCATAAGTTACCTCCCTCACCAGAGTCTATTACCACATGTTGGGGCAAGATGGCTGCCAACCTCTGCCAAGAGTTCAAGTTTCTTAGATTCCTCTCTTCCCGGGGCTCCGTTTCTCTCCAGGCTCAGCTGCTGTGCTCTCTCCACAAGGCCAGCTATAGACTATCAGGCAAATGTCTCTGTCTCTCTCCCCGGGTCTTCTGCCCTGTCTAAGGAGCTGTCTCTATTCCTCTGTGTTCTTCTGTGTATTCACTTCCCAGGCTCCAGCTCAAAAAACTCCCACTCTCTTCTCTGCCTTGGTGGGTGGGGACTCAATGGGTCCTACAAACGTGGCCCATCAAAGCCCTAATCATAATTTAATCACATCTAGGTACAGACCAGTTTACAAACATAATCCAATATCTATTTTTAGAATTTATAAACAATGCCAAACTGCCACACCTCCTAACTCTCTTCTCTAACTCCAAAATAATTGCTCCACTTCCTACACCCCCACTGCTAGTATGATCTTTCTAAAACATAGACATGACTATGCTTTCTCCATTTACATGCCTTTGATTTTACCATTTCTTCACTAAGAAATTGATAGTAGAGTACTCTGCATAATAGGCAAGGCTTTTCATAACTTGGCTTTATCTTTCAACCCTCTTCTCTTTCCACTTCCTACCTTGTGTACTTACCTCTACTTACCTAAAATATAGCATGTTCATGTTGTTCCTGTTTTCCTGAATAGCCTATGACCACATGAAGCACCCTCAATCCCCAGATTTACATATGAATTTACTATCCATTCTTTAAGAGTCTTCTGTAATGGGACTGATGTTTCCCCAGGAAGCATTCACAGATGTGCACCATACTATTGTTGTTCTGTATTCATATCTTGAAATTAATTTTAAGTATAATGTGTTCTAAATGTGAGCCTGTGTTAGTGCAACACAGAATGACTGTTGTTCAATCAAATTTTGGATTCCCTTTACTAGGTGAATGGGAATGACAATGGGCTAAGGGGTTTCCAAGGATCCCTTTATGAACAAATATTTAATCAGTCAGTCTGTGCCTGTCATTTTATTGAGGGTTTAACATGTGCCAAGCACTTTCATAATAGGCAGAGAATACAGAGATGAACAAGAAAAAGTCTCTATCCTCATAAGTTTAATATTCTAGGAGAGTGTAGAGGTTGGCAACTATTAAAAAAAAAGAAAAAACAACCAGGTAATATGAATGGGACATATGAAAATATATATATATAAAACAGGGTAATGGGAGAATGATAGAGTATTCAGGAAAGACCCCTCAGGTGGCAGCATATGAGCAGAGAGCTAAATAAAATGAAAGGTCTCATTAGGCAGGTAAAAACCCAGTGAATTACAAGTGCAAAGGCTCTGCAGCAGGAATGAACTTGACATGTTCAAGGACCAATAAACAGCCTGTGTGGCTAGAGGGATCATCACGAATGGCCTTGTAAGGGGCGATGACTGAACGGAGTATGCTGGGATTTTTTCCCCTTCTCTGAGTTCCAGAAGCAGAGCCCTGGAGGCGTAAAGACCATGACTGGGGTAGTTGGGGTCTAATGCTGCTTTAGGCCTTCCTTTCTAAGCCTTCTCAAAGATAAGCTCTAGGAAAACGGATGTGGCTCAAGAGGTTCGGCGTCCGTCTACCATATGGAGAGACCGGGGTTCGATCCCCGGTACCTCCTGGTAAAAAAAAAAAAAAAGATAAGCTCTAGATGACCCATAAGAGCACCCAAGAAGAGCATTTCCCAGTATTTCATGTTTTCTGCTTCTGAGAGTCCACAAGCCAACCAAGCTCCAGCCATAGTAACTGTCTACCACTGAACGAGGAGTGGGGTAAGTAAAAGGAGGCAGTGCCGAGCTTCCTATTTGACCACAGCTTACTAATGTGTAAGCTTCTCCTTTTGGAACCTCGGTCTATGTTCCTAACCATTTTAATGTAAAATGGGAAGGTTATAGAAAATTTAGATTTCCATGTTCTACTTCAGAGATTTTGAGTTGGTAGGGGTTAGGGCACAGGAATCTGCTTTTTAAACAGGGGCTCTAAGTGATTCTCAGGTGGGCACTCTCGGGATCACATTTTGAGAAATGCTGTCCTGGGCATTGCATGCTTAATATGATTGACCTAGAAGAGGAAGGGAAGAAGTGCAAGAATACAAATTTCACCTGTGACATGATAAACCTCCTCATTTGAAGCAACAAATCCCAAACACCATCCTGACATCTACTTATCCAAGCTAATTATCCCCTCCTGTAATCCTATGGCAATTGATTTGTTCTACATTATAGTATGCCCCATAATCTAACATAGATTTTTAGATGACTAAAGTTTAGGACCATGCACATCCTTGAGGATAGCTTGGAGCCAGGTCCTTCCTCTTACTTCCCATATATTCAAAAAGAGATCTCTTTCCTTCCCTTCTCACCTCAAGGACTCCAGTCAGAATCACTGCTCTTTCTTCCCCTTCCCATTCCAGTCTCTTCCATCTTTAGGAGAGAAAAAAAAAAAAAGTCTATAAGCCAGCATCTGTTTCTTTTTGTTTTAACTTTGTTTCTGCTTTGAAATAAACTGGGGGAAGAAAAAGTAGAATAGGAAAGGGAAATAAATATACAGAAAACACAAATGTGGAGACTTTGAGATATAATCCTAACTAATTAGATTTATGTTTTAAAATTTTTTATCAAGGTGTAACGTTCATGCAATAAAGTGCACAAATCTCAAATGCACAACTTGATTAATTTTTGCATATTGCTACATCCATGAAACCACCAATCAATAGTAGAAGAGTTCCATCACCATTTTATGCACATTCCCAGTCAAAGACACCACCCCTCCCTCCATGAGATAGCCACTGTTGTGACTTCTATTCCCATATCTTTTAGTTGATTTATAATTGGAATTCAAGGAAAAGCCTAATGTCCCACTACTTTTTCCCATTAAACCTGAAATTCTGACTTTCTTCTTTGAGGCTTTTATAGTTTATGTCCATAAGACATAAGAATTGAGATACTGATAGCAGTAATGTACATCTCAGTAAAGAAAGGATCTGAAATGCAGATGTTTAAAAGTTTACCAGGGTACTGGGTACTGAGGTGGAGGAAGAAAATGATATCTTGAGAAAAGAGGATCAAAATGAAAAGTCTGGAGGTGTTCCACCTGCTCGGTGACCTGCAGGCTGCCTGAGAAAATACAGGAGGAGAAAAGGAATGGAGCAAGGCTGGAAAAGGGAGAATGAATAAAGGTTAGCAAGAGTGAATGTCATATATTGCTCAACAAAAGTCAATCGGGGACTAAAACAACCACCATCTGGGACTAGCCTTCATATGACATTTCTTTACAAGTTTTGGGATGATTGGAGGAGCTGTCTTAGCCTCAAAGGAACTAACTATAAGGCAGCAAGTGGTCCTACCTGTCAACAACTATAAAATGTTATTTATTATGGTAAAGCATATCTGCTTTTGTTGTTTTTGTCTTTCTCCCTCATTTGATTGTAAGCTCCATGAGGGGTCCTGGCTGTTCCCTGATGTAACACCAGTTTCTGGAAGTGTGCCTGGTGCAGAGGAGGTGCTAAATAACTATCTGGTAAAGGGAGAGACCAATTTCCATTGCCATCATCTATTGGTACAAATATAGAACCCCACTAGCTTCTGTGACTATGAATTAAAAGTTGCCGATGGCAGCTATTTTCTTGGTGATGAGAAAATGTATTGCCTAGCAAAAGGAAGTGAAACAGAGGAGGGGCCAAGATGGCGTCAGTGTAGGAGGGCACACACTGCAAGCTCCCAGAGCAAGGCAGATTGTGGACGGGGTCCTGCCCGGGGGTCTGTGCTGTGCACGCGTGGAGTGAGAAGCTTGGGACATCTATCTGCGCGGATCAACGGCATGGACAGAACGGTAGAGATTCGTGAGTTTTAAGGCTGCTGGTGGTGGTTGGCACAGACGGCTGAGCTCCGCAGTTAGGGAGAAAAAATAAAATAAAATAAAATGGCCATTTGGAGCCGCGAGCAGGGCGAAAAAGTTTTATTTTCTGGGGATCTGGCTGCCTGGCGCCCCTTGGACCTTGTGTGAACAGAACAACCGAGCTAATCAGCACCCGGTGAACTGGAGCGGGGATTCTGGTCGGGGGACGGAGCTGATTTCCCTAGCGACCCAGGGATAAGACTCGGGCTGCTGTGGAGCCAGGAAGAAGGGACACTTCCCAAAAGAGGGAGGGTTCTGTTGGAGGACAGGGAAGGGCATTTTTTATTTTTAGACATTGATCAGGCTGCCTGCACCGCCCCATAGCTTTGGGGAGCAGATAAGCCGGCCTGAAGCAGCATCAGGCTGAGAGCAGATGCGAATCTGCACTCAAACTGATTTACTTAGCAACCCGGTGACGCTCGAGCTCGGCTCCAGAAGGGGTGGAATCGGCCATCTTTAGCACTCCTCACTGACTGACATCAGAGCTACAGCTAACCTGGGGAGTCTAGAAAGTGGGACGTGCTTGATTAATTTCCACGGGCCCAGCTAGGGTCCTTCTGTAAGGGGGTTGGTCTAGAGGAGGAATTATTTTGGGTCCTTCATTTCGCTAAAAAAATAAAAATTAAAAAAAAAAAGTGAGAAGGTCACTTCGATAAATGAAAAATAAATTCTTTTTAATTTAGTTTAATAGCTAAAAGCTGCTCAGGACCTGCATATAGAACCCTGTGGGGAAATTGATTGATAAACACAAGTAGGCAGGAAGGATCCACAGTGGACCCTAGGGGAATCATTGACCCCCTTTAGCTCTGACTGCTTGCCTGTGTGGATCTTTGGTTTCTCTCTGTTTCCTTCTGGTCTCTTGCTTTTCTTTCCTCTTTCCTCCCCCCTTTCTTTTCTCTTCAATTTTTTTTTTTTTTTTAATTAGGTGCTGCCAGCTTGTTGCTTCTTTGCTGGGCTTCTTTTTAAGTAATTTCCCACTCGCTGTATATATTGATTCTGTATTACAAACTATCGCTTATCCTTCCTGCATCTTTCTGCCTTCTGTTTTCTGTTGTGGCTCGTAAAGACAACATTTTTTCATAGGCCCACAACTTAAGAGTGTCAATTTCTATTCCAACTATTTTGTTTTCTTTTTTTTATTAGTATTAACTTTTTCCTTTCAGAACTTTCTTTACTATTTCTCTCCCTCCTCATAATTCTAGCCTTCTAAATCACTATATATATATATTCCTCCATTTGTTTTCCCAGTCCATTGTAGGAACTCCATTTTTTTTCCTAGTACTCTACACTGCCTACACAAGTTAAATATTCATCTCATTAAGTCTCATTTTGTCCCTCTTCTAACTTTTATCAATATTACTATTATCCTTCTGCCTTCCTTACATCTTTTGATTCCTCTGGCCCTAACCTTTTGCCTTCAAGGGCACATAGAAAGAAGTAAGGAAATAAAATAAGAAGAAAAACTGCCAAAGAGAAAACTTAACTCACACACAGAACCAACAGCTAAATAAAACTCTAGGGCATAGAGAAAAGCTAATCAACTGAACAAACCCATCAAGACAATATGATGACCAGAGGGCAACAAAAAAATACAAATGACTCTGAGAAACTGGAAAACATGGACCAGTCCAATGCACAAAATAAAAACCAGGAAGCAATGCAGTACATCGAACAACTAATCAAAGCTATCCAAACAAATATCATGGACCAACTTAAAGAACTGAAGGAAGAGATTAAGGATATAAAGAAGACACTGGGAGAACATATTGAAGAAATAGCAAACATGCCTAAAAAGGTAATGGATATGATGGTGAACAATGGTACAAGCCAAAAATGAAAAAGACGCTGGACTCACATAGCAGCAGATTTGAACAAGCAGAGGAAAGAATTAGTGATATGGAAGACAATACAGCTGAAATAAAACAGATTGTAGAACAGATAGACAAAAAGATAGAAAAAACCCAGCATGGACTCAGGGAATTAACTGATAATACAAAACGCACGACATATGCATTATAGGCATCCCAGAAGGAGAAGAGAAGGGAAAGGGAACAGAAGGAATGTTGAAGGAAATATGGCTGAAAACTTCCCAACTCTATTGAGAGATATGGATGTGCAGATCCAGGAAGCACAGCGCACCCCAAATAGTATAAATCCCAACAGGCCAACTCCAAGACATATACTTGTCAAAACATCCAATGCTCAAGACAAAGAGAAAATACTCAAGGAAGCAAGAGAAAAGAGAACCATCACATACAAGGGAAGCACAATAAGATTAAGTGCTGATTTCTCAGCTGAAACCATGGAGGCAAGAAGACAGTGGTATGACATAGTCAAAACACTAAAAGAAAAAAACTTCCAGCCATGAATTCTCTATCCGGCAAAATTGGCATTCAAAAATGATGGAGAGTTCAAAATATTCACAGATAAACAGAAATTAAGAGAGTATGTCAAGAAGAAACCAGCACTTCAAGAAATACTAAAGGAATCTCTACAAGTTGAAAGGAAAAAACAA
>JAKSZT010053770.1:54714534-54744504 GCA_026826555.1 Tolypeutes matacus | reverse complement strand
AAAAAAAAAAAAAAAAAAGAAAAATGTATTGCCTAAACTTCCATTTGCTATTATTCTCCTAAATTAACTAAGACTCTCATAATAATAAACGTCTTTTAGGAATGGTCGCATTCAAGAGTTTTCACCACAGTTATTCAGGCACATATTTCCTATTTCCCCCAAATCACATGGAGCTGTCTTTTCTAGATCAAAGTAGCTCCAAGAGTGAGAGGTGTTTGGAGAGCCTCCAAACGGGACCCAGGGCTGAGGTTAAATGAAAAGGGGCAATGACAGAAGTTTCCCTGAGATGCAAGACTCTTTTGTTACAGTTGCCTTCCTCTTGTCATCTGCATCTGTTAGAGCGGCTAACCCCAGTGACAGACAAGAAGTAAATGTGAGATTTAACAGATCTCTTCTTGAACAATTGATCTTGTATAACACAACTGCAGCAAGCTGTCAGCTCTGTAAGTCCCTTGTCTCTGGACCTTTGCATCTTCTCCCAGGTTGCGTTCCTGCTGACCTCTTATCCTTACAAAAAAAGGAAAAGATAGTGCCAGCTTGCTGTCTGCCTTGGTGCTTTCTATGAGACTCCACAATTTACAAAGCAAGGACTACGCATTTCAAATTTATTTTTCTCTTCATTTGTTAAAGTGGGACTGGTTAGCCAAATGGGAAGTTCTACAGTTTTCCAGTCTTAAAGTGCACTTAGAAATACAGACAACACTCTACAAGCACCATAGTGAACACAGAATGGCAGAAGAATTAAAAAACAAATGGCAAACTTTTTATCAGAGAAATAGTGGTTATATTTGTTTCCCACATGAATGCTCCAGCATTTCTAAAATGTAAAATAGGCTAAGTAGTTAAACAATGAGCAAAAGAACCTCATATGTTTATCCAATGAGAAAATGTTCTTTGGACTTTTTTTTTTTTCAGCTTTACTTAGCTTTTTGGTAAGATTATTTATTGAATTCATTCTAGTCTAAAATCAAATTATTGCCTAAATACTTCGTGAAATTCTATCACAAAGTCAGCTAGTTATCCTAATATAAAAAAGAAAGTATCTTGTCAGAATAAGCTACAAATGGGCATCTTTATTTACAAGATACTTGATATCTTGTAAATAAATACATTTAGCTTATCAAACTACAATTTTTGTCCGACCCTCACCCCCAAAGAGATAACCTAAGCAAACACATGAGGGGGAGGTTCAGGCCTGTCTCCTAAATCCCATTTGTTTGCAAAGGCCATATTTTATACATATCCGATCTGAAAAATAAATGGATTTTCTTAATTTATTCCCTCTTTCTGGCAGTGAGGACAAAAAGAAGATAAAACACATTCACAGGAAAATGCTTCAGGCTGGAGAAAAGGGTACTTTGCCATGGCCAGTAGCACAATAGACGTTAAAGGTGAATTTGAATGTCTTTCCATATCCTAAAGATATCCAGGAAATAGCATTTGGTTTGCCTTAAGCATACTGCTGACTTTGTGCATATGCAAAACCTAATGTCATCCAGTAGATGGCGTGAGGCTAACTTCAATGCCTTCTGGAAAGTAAGAAAGAGTTCACATTCTGAAGGACCCAAATACCAATCTACAGGACATAAAATTATTATACAACTTTTGAACTCTTTCTCTTTAATTCAATTTTCTTAGTTGAATATAATCCTAGATACACCTTTCACATTCCTTTTGCTGGAGTAAATCTGGGTAGTGCTTGTTAAAACAGATAACCAAACAAAAATAAAGAATATATACAATTTATTCTGTTCAATATAATCTGCTGGATCTATTTGCTTTTCAATACATAATCAGCATCCACAGATCCATTGTTTTTCTTTTTTTTTTTTTCTTACAATTGTATTCTCTTTCATAAAGATTCAACCTGATAAGGTCCAATTACATCAGTAAAATGGATTATACAAACAGTGCAGCATGTTGCCTGAACTCATAACCATCAAAGTGCAGAATGCAAATAAACACAATATATGTATTTATTAAATTGTTGGATGTAAATATGGGGAAGTAACATTAGATAAGAAAGCATGAATAACTGCAGAAATTCAAACATTAATTCCCTATTGAAAAAGGAGAAACATACTTAAAAAGTTGCAAAAATAAAAATAAAATATATGGAATAATAAAACAAAATTAAATGTCCTCCAAAAATGGAGTATCTAACAGTGATAGTACAAAAATGAAGTTTCAAATGTTTCACAAGGGAGCTGTAAGTTTTAAATTTTGGGTCCAAGAGAAATAAAATATATCCCCTGCATATCCATAAGTATGATAATAAGTCTGACACCTGAGAAAGTAGACATCTAATTTTGACACCAAGGAACAAAACCTATTAAATTAGATGAGCAAAAAGTAAATGGAATTGATAAGTGTAGAAGACTTTAGAATGGAAAGGAAGAATCTGGCGGTCTTTAATGATGACAAGAGCTCTCTTGTTTATTCATTGATAGCTGCTACTTTTTGCCTCAAAATTTCTTTAGAAGTTTTTGTGAACAATCCAAATCCAATTGTGTTTCTTGTGTAATATTCAGAATTTTCTAATTAACTAATTTGGTAGGCTGCTCAAGATGACCCTGATTTTTATTGCAGTATTAATTGGAGAAGCTGGAAAGCTCTCAAAATGAAAAAAAAAAAAAAGGCTGCTTTTCATAAATGGACAGTCACAAAATGCTACGGTGGTTTATACCCCCTTGCCAAGACCACCATCCTCATCATTAGGTTCTGATTTCACAATACTGCACTGGGACATGCTTAGGATGTTATCAATATGGTACATTCCTTCAGCCCCACTAAGAAGCTAAAGGAGGCATGTGTTTTCCAAATAAAAATATCAGTGTGTTTCCTGCTGACTATATCTCCTACCTACTCTCTTGTTGCAACATGCTATATTGCAACTAGGTTGTAAACTCCATGAGAATATACTTCATATCACTAGTGTCTAGCAGTGCTTGATGCATAGAAAGTGTTAATAATGCCTGTGAAGTAGGAATGTGGTTGATTTTAAAAAATCATCATTCAATCAAAAATGTTCAGTTTAATCGCTTATGTATAGCCTTTGTGAGAAGAATGTTTTTACAAGGAACATCAAGCAATGAGTGACACCTCAGGATGAGGTATTTCTCAGTTCAAACTCCCACGGAGAAGTGGAGATGCTCTGTCTCTGAAATATCTCCCCCCTTACCTGCGAGAACAAGAGCAACTGGGAAAAGAAAATTAGGAAGGTCTCCAAATCCCACTTCTTGGTAGCTGAATGTGATTGAAGTGTCCAGGAATTCACTCACAACAGTGGGGTCGGTAGCCTCATTCAGAAAGAGCCAGTCAGAAAGGGCAGTGGAAACCAGCTAACTCTTGGTCGATGGCTATCAACATGGATTTTTTTTTTCTTTTTAACCATTTCTAAGTGCTTTCTCCTAAGTCCAAACAATTATTTTTACTCAATTTTTCCCCCTTCTTTGACATCTTTCAGATGCTAAAAATCATCCTGAAAGTGAAAAGAGGGAGGGAAAATCCCATTCAGGAGGTGTGTGTAAACTTAAGATCACGTGACAGGGTGTACCTCAGCCATTTGAGACCCCCACATATCTTGAAGCAGTCTATGTCCAAAAAATTCAGAAAGCTAATCATGTTCCTTTTTTTTGTTGTTTCTCTTGAGTGTTTAAAATTTATATAAGTAATAGATCGTGGCAATACATTGTTTTACCTTGTATGACAGGGTCTAAAACCCATCCCCACCTCCATAACCTCCTCTCAGTCCCATTTTCCAAAAGAGTAATTGTTTAGAGCTTATTTATTACTCTCCAGATATGTTCCATGTATATGCAAGCATATACACATAAAAACATGTATGTATTTTTTAAGGAATTATATTCCATATACTGTTTGTCAAATCACACTATTGGTTTTAATGCTGAGTAATATTTCATCATGAGATTGCATCATAATTTATTCGACCAAAACCCTTATTGAACACATTTAGGTTGTTTTCAATTTTTCACTCTTAAAGAGTGCTTCTGTGAACACCTTTCTATCTATCTTTGTACACTTAGGGTGAGAATATCCATAGGGGAAAATTCCTAGTACTGAAGCTGCAGGATCAAAGGAATTCATGTTTTAAATTCTGCTAAGTATTGCCAAATTGCCCTCCAAAACAGTGCACCAAATGTCTTTCCTCCAACGGGGTATGTGAACACTTTCCTCCCCCCACACACACTTCCTCATTTAAATCTCAGGAAAAGAAACTTCACTGTCTTTATTATTAGCTCAGAATAATTAAAAGTTTACAAATATTGCCAGATAAATTTGTAAAAATATAGGAATGGTGGGTAAGAGAGGAAAGAGAAAGCTTATTCTTCACACATTACATATGACTGTAATTTGTGTTATTTTTCTATTATTTTTGTAATGACAAAAATTAAACACAGTATTAAAAAACAGGGAAGGATAGGAATATAATCAATGTAAGTATAAATTCCAGTTTGCTCTGTCTGTGTGTCCCCTGCTTGCTGGGATAAAGGAAGCATGTTGTTGGCTTCAACAAGTTAAAAAAAAATTTTTTTTTCAAGAAACATTTTTTTAAAGGAAACTATTACCCACAATTCTTTACAACTTCTCGGCTGGGTGATACACCAATGACAATACAATAAATCTGTTTGTTCATGAGTACCTAACACAGTCCAAGTGAAGAAGGTAGCACTCAGTGGCCTGTGTCATTATACATCACCTGGAGGTGCTGCTGGTCATGCTCTGGCAAGTGACACTGTTCTGAATTTTCTCCTTTTTGTCACACACTCCTCCAGACATCAATGTCTCATTGAATGTAGCTGATTCCTGGTCATATTTTCTCTCTTCCTGCCACTGTCCATGACTTGTACTGAGATAAATCGCCACACTTTGGCAGAAGGAGCTGAATATACAGCCTCTTTCCCAGCAGTGATCAATACCTGCAAAGAGATAAGCCAGGCAACAAAGGGTAGATGGAAGCAATAAAACCGGCTCCTTTCTTCCGTGATTACGTGCCATGTTTGAGGGGCTTCTAACCCCTGCGGTATATTCCGTAATAATACTACACATCTTATAAGAGGACATAATCACAAGATGGACATCATACTGAGGGCTCCATTAACACAAACGAGATGTTTTCAGGTACAGACTAAGAGTCTTATACCATAAGACCCTTATATTCCTGGTGTGTCATTATTTATTTGTAACCAACTCTTCCCAGGCTTTACCTATATGTAGAAACAGAAGGAATTCACAATATCTACATTGACACTAATTCCAATGATGATCCCCCTTAAAGTCTGATCCAGTTATTTTGGAGAGTTCCTAGGGGATTAACAAAATGTGTTCACATATCAAGTAGTCAGTTCCAGCCACAGGTATGATGTAGCATCTGCCATATTCTCTCTCTTGTCTGCTCCAACCACCTCCTCTGTGATTGCTACCTGCAAAGGCACTTAAAGATGACGTCTCCATGTCATGTTTGCCACAGGAACTTGAATATCTCTGTCAAGGGGACAGTCTCCTGATCTTCTCAACCCTCAAGGAGTTAGTGCAATGCTGTGTTCCTTGAGGAAGTGGAATAATTCTCTTCTCCCTGACACTGCACCATCCTTCAGCACCTGGGTACCAAAGTAGCTTTGCTCAAGACCCTTATCTAAAAGTCTTCATGGAAACAGCTCAGTTAGTCTCAGCCTCTTGTGTCTCCTTACAAGAGTGTTGGAACTGGGCCACCCGAAAGCAATAGAAGTAGCTTGGACCTCTCAACTCCTATATCCCACTTTCCTGAAGACTACTTCCACTCATGCCTATCAATTCTTGCAAACAGAGGCCTGGGGGGGGCGGAGAGTCCAACTTTTTTGGCTCATCAGTTTTCCTCCTAAGTTGCTTCTATTTCACATATTTGATGTCTAATGCAATTCCATAGTCCAAGAAGTTATATGTATAGTTGCATCTTGTAAATCATGTGAAAACTAGGCATATGTAATTAGTCTTCACAAACTAAATTATCATGGCCTTCTAGAATTGCCTTCTACACAAGGTTTTTTTTTTCTGAATATGGGAAGTTTTATATACATATATATTTAATTAGAAAGGTTGTAGGTTAACAGAAAAATCATGCAGAAAATACAGAGCTCTCATATAACACCCCCCCCCAATTATTAACACTTTGCATTAGTGTGGTACCTTTGTTACAACTGATGAAAAAATATTATAATTATACTATTAAGTCATCCTGTCAGTACAACTTCCATTAGGGTTCACTGTGTTATACAGTCCTATGTTGTTTTAAATTTTTATTCTGGTAACACATATGCAAACTAAAATCTCCCCTTTTAACATTTAAATATATACTTCAGTGTTGTTAATTATGTTCACAATGATATGCTACCATCAACACCATCCATTACCAAAACATTTCCATCTCCCCAAACAGAAACTCTGTACCCATTAAGCATTAACTCCCCATTCTCTATCCCCTCTCCAGTCCCTGGTAACCTGTATTCCAATTTCTGACTCTATATTGTTTCAAATCACTAAGATCATTCAATATTTGTCCTTTCGTGTCTGGCTTATTTCACTCAACATGACGTCTTCAGGGTTCATTCATGTTGTCACACATGAGGACTTCATTTCTTTTTATGCCAGAATATTGCATTGTGTGTATTTTCCACATTTTGTCTATCCATGCATTAGCTGATGGACACTTAGGTTGCCTCCATCTTTTGGCAACTGTGAATAATGCTGCTATGAGCACTGGTGTGCAAATATCGGTTTAAATCTCTGCTCTCACTTGTTTTAGGTATATATCTAGAAGTGGGATTGCTGGGTCAGTTTGTTGGTGTTATCTTTTGCTTCTAATGCAAAAAAAAACATTCTTAATATAAATATTAAGAATTTAACTTGGTTTCTCAGATACAGTGCAGAAAGCTTGAAGAGGAAGTTTAATCTGCAGCAGAAGAAACAGCACTCTTCTATAACAGGAGTGTAGGGGCAAGTTTTAGGCGAATCTGTCTGGTTCCTGCTTGAAAATCTTCCTTTCCACAAGGTTTTGCTTTGGAGAACTCTGTCAAAGTTCTCCAGGAAATCCCAGCAGTGTCTGTACTGATAGGATGGCTTAAATCACACAGGCCCAGACAATTTCCAATCTGCTTGTGTCTGGAGCTTTTGAACCTTACTAACTTGTCATCTGATTTTTCTGGATCTTCTGCAGACTGAACAATTAGAAGACCAATCTCTTTGAGCAGTTTGCCCTTTGTCATGGCCTCTTTTGCAAGTGGTGCAATGGCAATCTCATTCTCTGCAAGATTCACAAAAACGTTATAGAAGTCAGGTCTGTTGTTCACCTCCAAGTCTACAAATCCAGCGACTTAACCTGTGCACATCTGCAGAGCATCCAGCTCATCAGTGTCAAGGTACAGATAAGAGTGAAGTATGGTCTGATCCTGGCGATGCCACACGGGCAGGCAGAGTCCTGGTAAACTCCTGGACAGCTTCTATTCTTGGATGAAAGACGAATTTTCTGCTTTAGCATCAGTGCTATGTGTAAGATAACAGTTTCCGTTTCAAACTGGGATACGATGTCTTTAATGGTGCTCCAAGGAATGCCTTTTGGACATCAAAGTCCTTGCTAAGGAAAGAGCCATTTTCTTCACTCAGGCATATTCCCTTTGTGAGAACTGCAATATAACTCTCCATCATCTTAACTGGGCTCCCATGTTTTAGGTATATTCTACATAATATCCTAGTGAAGGAGGCATATTTCTCTGGGTTAAAATCTTTGGTGGAGAGAACAATAGAAAAAATGAGTCACCAAAGGGATGGAGAGGCTTGTTTTCACCTGTAAGCCAGAGTTTTCTCAGCAGCAGATTCCTTAATGTAGCTGTTGTGGAAGGGTTAACACCAAACCCACAGGACTTCTCCCTTTGTGTCTTTTCCTATCAGCTCTACCCTGAGCAGCTCAGTGTCCTTCGATGTCATCCACCGCTCCCGCAATCGAACGCGCCGAGCGCTGCTCCCGGCTTCCCCCCAATCCTTCCCACCCCCACCGCCCTCTTTTATTTTTTTTAAATCACAGTTTTGTATATTCCACCGTTCACAATTTTGACCACATTAGAGCATTCTGTGTTCCTTTTGGGAGTGTGCCATATGAAATTGATAGTGAAGACCATGTTTTAGCTGAGGTACAAGGCTATCCTCATGACGGGGTCCTTGCTTCTTTTCCAACTCCAGTTTGATCCTCCTCACACCTACTCTTCAGCCATTCTGAACAACTTTCAGTTCCCCAAATAAGATTTTCTTTTTCAAGCCTCTAACCGTTTCTCCCAATATAACTGCCTAGAATACATTTCTTTTCATCTACTGGCCTTCCAAAATTCTGATCAAGCAGCACTGCTCTGAAGACTTTCCTGTCTCCCCCTACCTCCTCCCTCCCTGCTTTCAGAGAATTAATCCCTCTTCCTCTGACACAACCTATGTTTGTATCATACTTATCTCTGCCATAGCACTGTAACATTTTATTTCATAGAACTTTTTAAACTTAAGGGCAGGGTTATTTCATTGGCACTTACCTCAATATCCGGTACTCAGTAAAAGTTTGATGAATTAATCTCTTCGAAATAAAAGGCATTGGCACATCTTTGCAGGCATATGTAAATAACGGTAACCAAACCCATTCTTTTTTCCAAAATGCTTGATTTAACTATTTCAAGCCTTAGATAACTTTTTGTTTAGAGAAAATGCCTTGTAGAGTAATAAGCTGAATGATACCAAATAGACGGAAAATGAGGAACAAAATACAGACAAATTCATAACATGAGCAGTAGCCCCTGGTGCCCACATCACATCCCCTTAGCCCACCTCTGATTTCAGCCACAGCTGAGGCAGAGAAAGGTTAGGAGAGAATTTCTGCATTCCTGCCCAGGACACTCTCTGATATGCAAGCTCTAGGCCTACAGGAGCACATCTGGAAGAAGCTGGGAGTTAACCTCACCTCTTCCCCAGCCAAGGAGAGTGATGGAGAAGTACCTCAGACTCCTGTCTCTCAGGTAGACAATTCCACAGCATTCTGGGTGCTTCTCAAAGGTCCTGATAGAATCGAATCCCATTACTTACAGTGGCAACTTCAATAACACATCCCTCCACTAGCATTTCGTTTTTCTTGTTTTCAACTTCCAAAAACTACTTGCACCCAAGTCTTCATCTAAGGCTCTGCTTTTAGGAGAACATAAACTAAGCCATGGTCCATTGTCAGGACAACTGAGTCATTCTCTTCAACACATTAGTGCATGAAAAAAATGTACTGGGCTAGTTTGAAAGAGACCTAGGAGACATAATAAATAAATGCAATTTGTGATCCTGGATTGGATCCTCATTTGGACCAATCAGACATAAAGGACAATTTAAAAGACAATTTTTAAAATGTGAATGTGGTCTGGGTGCTTGACGAGATGAAAATACACTGAAATATAAAGACAGACGTTGTTAACTAAAGAAGCAACATGATCTGGAAAGATATACACTAAGGTATTGGCAGTTCAGTCTCTAGATACTTGCAATATAATCTTTTTATCCTCTTAGTTTTGCTTATCTTTATTTTCTACCACACATATAACTGCTTCTATAGTAAAAGATGTTTTTAGAAAGCTAAAGCCTTGTCCAACTTTCAAACTGTTATTTTGTTCTCCCAGGGTAGTTTCTATACAGTTCAATGATGAGTGAGTGTGAGATACACAATGAAAAATGGAAATGAACCAAGGAAGGTCTCACAATGTATTGTGGTAGAATAAGAATATACAAGTCATGGCCCGGGTCCTGCGCAGACAGGATCCCATAAATATCAGATCCAATTCTTTATAAGTTATATTCATTCCTTCCTATAAACTCATTCCAACGCATTCATTAAAATACTCAGGGAACAAAGACACATTCCTCAGTACAGATGGAGGAAGATGCTTGTGTCAACCAGCATTCCATAATTTATGATTTCAGAGATTAGGAATCAGCCTTCCTGCTTACTAAATGCACCTGATGTGACTCAACATGAAACTTTCACCACAACACACACAGTTTCCATAAGCCGGTTATCCTCCTATATACTTAATCTTTTCCCAACCAATCCCCTCAAAAGAAAATAAATATTTGTAGATTAAAGAACTGCCTTCTCATCCTTTACAGCTGCTGGCATGCAAGCTGTTAAGCACAGAGTGTTTAATTAATGAGTAGATACCATTAGAAAGACAGCTGACCTGCATTCAGATGAGTTCGGATTCAAGGTGCCAGGAGATAACAATCTGAAAGTGGAAAAGCTGAACTGCAATTGGGTTCATTTATAAAAGAGACTGTTAAAGGTCAACTGTGTTTCCTTGTGCTAGAGATAAAGAGATGCTATTTAAAACAATTGGAAAGTAATTCATAAGGGAGCAGTAAGTCACTTGTGTTAAATTAATTTGTCTTTCCAATAGCGTGGCACTCACGATGGGAAAGTAAATTTACTTAAAATCAAGATCTTTCACAGCAACCATTGATCATGTCTTCTATGCAAAGCCACTGGAATAAGCTCATGTGTGCCAGGACACTGGCACTGCCTAACCGTAGTATCCCCATAGTTCTTCACAGTTCCCTTCTAAACGGATAATTAACCATTTTTCCCCCTAAGGATAGTAAGGATAGTAAGTGTAGTAAATTTCTATGACACACTGAGATAATTTCTTGCCCTCTCTGATGAACCACCTAATGGCCAAGCACCAGGACAAACCTTTGTGCACATGATTCCACTTTCTTGAATTCAGCAACATATTAGAACATTCTAGCACACTGTGCTCCCCTCAAAACCTCTACCCAAACCACACATTCAAGTATATACACACAGGGGTAAAAATTCTTAATTTAGACAGAGACTATACCTACAATTATGACTGGCAGTTTATTTAAGTCCACATAGACACATGATATATTTTCTTTATCTGCTTCTCAGACAATACAAACTCCCTTTCTCCTCCCCAGCACATGGCTTGGCAATTGCTTTTTGTGCTCAGAAATGCCGGCTCATTGAGGTACATCTTCATCTTCCTCTGGGCAACATGAAGGTCGAGTCTATTTTGCTGCCAGGCATGGAGACAAGAAGGGGAAAATTCACTCCATCAGACTGATGTTACATAGATGTAATCTGAGTAGCATCAGGCTCTCCTTCTTGTTGCCAGAGGAAAAATGCTTGTTGCTCTTGTTTCTTTCTTGGGGTTGAAAATTAATTGGGGCCTTGCCTTGTTTCCTAAAAATATGGAAATAATGAGCAAGTTCTGGCAAAAGTCTATTTGTGAAAAACCCGCCTTTCTAGGCAAGCACTAATTACAGCCCAGCACAGCGAGCTGCTCACCAATTTCCCAGCGTCAGTCAGTCGCATCAGCCAAGGAAACAAAGAGGGTTAGAGGCAGTTAATGTCACACATTTACCATTGCTGATCATTTGCAGGTTTTAATAACAGTTTTGCAATTCAGATTCTGCACTAAAAAGGATTTCCAGATCAGATATCACAGGGTTTCTTTTGAATCTGCCACCTTTGAAAATCTAGAGACATGAACATGTTCAGCATTCACTCCACTAGAACAGATGCCCCTTGCTCAAGTTCAGGCTTCATAAACATGATTTAAATAGATTGTGCTTTAGGCTGCAACCAGTGGATAGAACCTCAGAAACAAGGGTGGAAGATAATGAGAAACAGTGTGTCAGAGATGTAGCCAAATGACAATAACAACATTACCACTTATTGTGACCTGCTATATGTCATATACTATACTACTCGTTTTATATACTTTATCTCATTCAATTCCTACAACTACTCTAGGAGATAGGAATTATTATCTTCATTCTCCAATATTTAAAGTCCTTAAGTAAAGCTTCACTAAGATTAAATACCTAGTAAATAGAAGACAGGATTAACTTGTGTTCCTAGCTCTATGCTATGTATCTGAAGTCACCTGTTGTGATTTAGAGTTTACCAATGAAGCTATGGTTTTAAAAATAGCTAAAAATGCGTGGAATGCATTCTTCTAGTTTTGTCTGCCCAGCCCTCCTTCCACCTTAATGTGGGATCAGCAGCCATGTCTTCTGGGGAATGTTCCACCACTTGCAGCCATGTTGTTAAATGGGAGCTAAAACCTTTTTACAGCTCCTCAGCCCCTCTGTCCACAATCAGTTGGCCCAGGGATGGACACCTGCCCAAGCAAGGCCAATCCTGGGATCCCTCCCACTTCTCTGGTTACCGTTGTTTGTGGATGGACATGTGAACAGTAATGATATAAATAATAATAACTAAAATGTATTGTGCTTTTATATGTGCCAGACATTTTACATTTCAAATCATCTAATTCTCACAACAATTCTATGATATATGCACTGTTATTAACCCCATTTTACAGAGGTGGGAAGTGAGATACAGATAGTTAAGCATCTTGCCCAAGATCACATAGCTAAGAAGTGGCAAAGCTGAGACTTGATTCGGATTAATTAGCCATTGCCACAAAAATGTTTGGTTAACAACTCAGTGGCTTAAAACTACCATTACTTATTATCCAGGACCTGGGGGGTGGCTGACTGTTAACTGCTCAAAGCCGCCCTCATCTGGCTGCCTCTGATGGTCTTGGCTGAGCTCTCTAAGATGGCTGGATCCACTACTGGACAGCAGATGCAGGCTGGTGCCAGCGGGTGACTCTGCTCCATGTCTCTCATCTCCCTCCGGGGCCCTAAGGGCTGGCCTGGGCGTGTCCTTCTCACGGAAATAGACCTGCAAGAGCACAGGCAGAAACAGTGAGGCCTCAGGAGGCACAGCCTCACAACCTGCCCCCTGCTGTCTTCATCCAAACTTCAAGGAAAAGGCAGGACATGTACTGTGACTTTTGTGAGGAGACTGTGGTCAAATGGCAAAAGGCAAAGATTCAGGGAGAAGTGAAGATTTGGGGCCAATCACACAATCTACTACACATCCCATATACTTTGGGGGATTTCCATCTCAACCTGGGAATATTTCAGTTTCTTCTGCAGTTATCATCAGGAACTCTGAAGCTCTAAGGTTGTTGCACCCACATTCCCCATGTGGGGAAGCTGGCCTGCAGTGGATCCTGGAGAAAGATGCACAGACAAAAGACAGAAAAAGTCTCCGGGATGTTCAGAACCTTGGGTCTAGTACACATCAAGTTAGCTGGGTCTCTGCTTTACCTGTGATTTGTTCAAGTCTGCTTGTAAGATCCTCACCCCAAACTCTGTGTTTCTAAACTAATTCAGGTTGATTGTTTTTGTCCCAGAGTCCTGACTTTTTATTACCTTTAGCACCCTGCAATTAATAAAAACTGTATGCTGACATGTACAGCATTCAACATATATTTTAAGCATCTACATTTACAAGGGATTGTGTTAGGAACTGGGAATCAAGAAGAATGGATAAGACTGAATTCCTGTCCTCAAATAACTCATCATCTAGAAGGAGACACAACACCTACAACACAACACACAACACAACGCTGGTGGCACTGCAAGAATGCACAACATTCCCAAAGGGGAACACAGGAGAGAGTGGGATTAAATTCTAATTAGAGCAGATATGGGAAAGCTTCACAGAGGAGGTGATGTGCAGTGTCAAGTTCTAGGTAAGGAGTATTTCCACAATCAGAGAAGAAAATGGAGATGGGTGGCAGTGAGGAGCTTTGACCTGGCAATGAGCAAAGGCACAGAGGTATCAAACCACAAGACAGAATCATTTGGTGAATGACAAGAAGTATAAAAGACTTAGAAAGAAGAGTTGTCAATATGTCTCACAATGTACGCTGTTGGTGGTGGGGCAATATATGGGAATCCTGTACAGTATGCATGATTGTTTTAACTCACAATTTCTCAAATTTAAAAAAAAAATTTTTTTTAAAAGAAAAGTTGTCAATATGTCTCAAGAATTATGCTAGAGAGTGGGGCCTTGTTTAGTTGGCAGAATTGTTCCATCCTCCTTAGCAGGAATTGTGTCACTAAAGTGCCATGGCTTGTCGAAAGTGTCCCTTGATAGTAGTAGATTGTCCTACTCTGGTTATCCTGACATTGCACTTGCCAAGCAATCTTTTCATTATAATTTGGTTTCCCACATATGTTGTCCTTTGGGGAAGAGAATGAGCTAGCCAGCCTACAGTAATATTCCAATCCATTTGCCAGTTATATTTCTTAGCATAAATTTTAATATCCACAACTCTTGGGAATCTAGTATATAGTTAGGATGTTTATTTTACAGAGACCCAATGTAAGTAAGCCAAATGGGATTCCAGGAAAGATACTGGTTTGGTTCACAAAGGAGAAAGTTCAGGTACCAGGGATTTAGGACATGGAAACTAGAACTCCATGCTCTGCCTCTCTGTTTTGGGCTTTTCCACGTGTGGGAAGACCCTAACAGCTATGAGATCACATTTTCATAGCTCACAATTAAGAAAGAAGAAAGAAATTACCCTACTAGGTCCAGCAGAGAAAATCCTAAAGAACACTTCCTATCGTTCAGATTTAGATAAATGCCTATTTATGGACTCCCCATGTGGCCCAAATTATAAAATGCAATGATTGACCCAGACTAAGATCATGTGGTCAGAGGAAGGTAATGTCTTGCTTTGCCAGAGCTGCTATCACAAATACCACAAACTGGTTTTGGCTTAACAATAGGAATTCAGTGGCTTATGGTTTTGAGGCTAGAAGACATCCAAAATCAAGCTATCAGCAAAGCTGACTTTCTCCTCAAGCCTGTAGCATTCTGGTGTTGGCTGCCGGCAATCCCTGGGGCTCCTTGGCTTGCTTCTCTGCCTCCCATCACATGGTGAGCTTTCTCTCCTTGGGTCAGCTCTCCAGGTTTCCCACTGACTTCCAGCTTCTTCCCGTGTGACCTTCTCCAACTCCTGGCTTCCAGTTTCTTCTCTTTATTAAGCCTCCAGTAATATGGACAAATACCCACCCTCAATCAGTTGGGCCACAACTTAACTAAAAATAACATCTTCAAGAGGTCCTATTTAGAATTGATTCACAACCACCGGAATACAGATTAAGATTAAGAACATGTCTACGGTGAGGTACATAATTCAATAGACTATGGTTATCTACCCAATGAAATACTATGCAATTATAAAAAAGAGTGAGGACTTCTATGAAATATCAAGAATAAGTAAATTCACAGAGACAGAAAGTAGAGGTTACCAGGGGCTGAGGGGAGAAGTGATGGGGATTTACAGAATTTCTGTATGGGGTGATAAAAAGTTTTACTAATGGGTGATGGGGATGGTAGCAAAACATCATAAATGTAATTAATGTCAATGATTTGTACACTTAAAAATGGTTAAAATAATAAGTTATATGTTATGTATATGTTACCACAATAAAATAAAATAAAAAATAGTGAGGAGGCTCTTATACACCCTAGAAAGGTCTCCAAGGTATTTTGTTATGCAAAAGAAGCCAGATGCAAAACTGTTTAAATAGAATGCTATCTTTGGGCTTGAAAGGGGAGAAAAGAACATATTCACATATATTATTTGTATGTACTTCTGTTTGTATAGAGAAAACTCAAAAGACATCTAAGAAAACATTAAAGTAGTTCACGCTAAGGTTTGAGATGGAGGCAGCACAGACAGGGAACACAGGAATGAGGAGGAAGTGAGATTATAAATGTACACCTTTTACATTGTTTTGATTTTTGAAGTATGTGAATATACTGCCTACCTAAAACATTAAATAAAATTCAAAAGAAATCTGGGGTGTGTAATTGTTAAAGTAATGCTAGATGCTATCAAATCCTAAAAGTCAGTGGCTTAATATAGCTTGCATTTATTTCTTGCTCACACTAAGTCCAAAAACTCATATGGGACCCAGGCTCCTTTCATTAGGTCTCCATCCTCCTATGTGTCTCAGAGAGTCTACATCCAGCCAGCAGAGGGAGGAAGGAGGAATAGGCAATCACTCTAATCCACATTGCTTTGGCCAAAATTCAGTCACATGGCTGCCCTTAACTGCAAAGAAAGCTGGGAGACACAGCCTGGCTGTGTGCCCAGGAAGCAGAGAGACAAGAATAGGGAAACAGGGGCCGGTCTCTGCCACAAGTGGAAAGGCCTAGCAAAAGAAATCTCTTGATGCATTTTATTTATTTGTTGAGTATTTACAATTAAAGGTATTACTAGAGCATTGTTTTGAAATTGTGGTATTGAGTAATCATTTTAGAATTGTGGAATTAAAGAATTGTTTTTGTTATGAAAACTGGTACTTATACAACAACAGGGCTTTCAACAAGACAGTCACTGATGTTGATACGATCTGCATTTTCACTAACCTCATACATTTATCAAGTGGCTTAGTCTTAGGTAAAGCCAGCTATCGAAAGATCTCTTATTAGGACCAATCCTGAGGTTCCACTGAACAGTAGGACTCTGTTTAGGACCCTCTTTTTTGTTTACTTCAAGTTAAGAGTGAACGCTACTGTTCGATTTATGAATCTCAGGAAGTATGATAAAGAAGCTCACATGCTTCAAAATGCTCCAAAGCTGGACATTGCCAGTACCAGCATTGTCCTGGATGGAGGTCATACTCACTCACCGTGTAAGAAAATTCAGAATAAGCAAATTAGATTACTATGTGCCACCAATGGAAAATGGTGCATTGTTTAGAGACAACTTTCTGATGGTTATCTAATTCTAGCCTTTTTTACAGTTGCTGGAAGGCAAATATGGAATGTCTATGGACATGCAAATGAATACCATCTGTTGGAGGGACAGCCTCCTCCTCAATGGAAAAGCTACTTATGGGTCCATTTGAAAATTCCTGATCTATAAATGTATCTGTTCTTTAGATTCTCCTTTGAACCAGTTGTAAAATCTGCCTGGTCCTTAATTAATAGTGAGTTAAATAAAATCTTTAACAAATGTTCATTTTTTACCATAATTTTATCCTCTTTTGAAATGTATCCTTTCACACCAGCAATTGTTGAGGACTGAGGATTTGTGCTGTGGCACTTGTCAGGCTTTTTTGTTTTCTTTCTTTTGTTCGTTTAAGTCATTTGTTTTGTTTTCTCTTTATAGTATTACAAGTTACCTATCCTCATTGCCAGAAAAGCTGTTATGTAATATAGCATAAAATCAAGCAACTAAACAATTTTACTATCTTCCCCTTCCACCCTCACTGCAACTGTTAAGATGTTATGCCCGCATAGTATCATCAGAAAGCACGTTCTGCTGACGTTTCAAGCTCCCACAGAAAATGCTGGGAATCTTCTGAGAGGGCCTTATTTGCAAGATTTGTTCAACAAAGAGGTTGGATAAGCA
Organism: Tolypeutes matacus; assembly: GCA_026826555.1. NCBI lineage: Eukaryota > Metazoa > Chordata > Mammalia > Cingulata > Chlamyphoridae > Tolypeutes > Tolypeutes matacus. The sequence continues at coordinate 54,727,180 of JAKSZT010053770.1, read as the reverse complement.
TCTTGGATTAAACCTTCATTGCAGCAGGCCTTTGATTACTTTTCCCCGATTAACCTGGGAACACTTTGAAACTAGAGAGTTCTTATCATACGTTTTTTGAAACCATCAGTTTTCATAATGAGAAACACTCTCATAAACACATTTCTTTATACATTTCCTTCTAATTAGCAAGACCTTTATTTTGCACAAAAATTTCCATATTTAAACTTTATCTGCAAAGAATAGTAAGCATGAAGTATTAAAGAATTAGATGGCTAATGGAAAATACATTTTTCCTACCAATAACGTACCAAAATCTGTTAATCTATCCATTAATTTCTAACTGCTTAGCCTCCAGGGAGCTCAAAGCCAAATTTGTGACTTGACTTTAATAACTTAGCAGGATGTACATGCCTGCATTCTACCTTTTTCTAGTCTTGACCTTGTATCCTAATTTATATTTTCCCTGTCACCGATTTCTATATTATGTTTATTTTCTTCTATTTTATTGAATGTATTTTATATTCCATCTCTGCTTCTTTTCAGAATGAGGTCAGATACAAAGAAATACATTTATACAGGCAGTTATATATATATATATGCCTCTGTATTTAATCTTACAGAGAAATACCAGGAAAAATTGCAATTTTCCCTGATATTGTTTTTTCCTTCAGAGACAACAAAGCACTTGGGTTTCTTATTTAACCAGTTCATATGTGATGTAACTATTAAATACATTTTGGGAATGGATAAATGAAGTTATTATAAGACCACTTGGTGAACCTCAGTTCCTACAATGACCACAATAAATGAAATTGCATTTTCATTTTCTAAAATATTTCTTAGACATATCATCATTCATTAGAAAAGTACTTTCTAATCACCAGAATACCATAGACCTTTTGTGGTCTTAAAAAAAATGGCCTGCCATCATACTTAGAGGTTAAGAATGCACCTTGAAAAGGCTTATATGTTGGGGATTTGAGTTGCAGCTAAATTTCCTGGGGGCCCAATGTGCCCCACATCACCTTAGCACAGGTGAAATCTTCACCAAAGTGCTTCTGTAAAGGGGGATAAAGGAATGGTTAGCTTGAAAGTGTGGTATTAAAAGCACACTGGATATGGAGATCCAAATCTAAGTTCCAGTCCTAGTTTTTGTAGCTCACCAAAGTGTCATGTGGATAACGATTCCACTTACTTTTAATGTAGCTGTTAGGATTCAACAAGGAAAATACTTGGCATCAAGCAAGGTTCTCTCATGACTTCCTTCCTTCCTGCCTTGCAGGAAGAATTAACTCTGGGAAGGCAATTTAGTGGTTGCCAGGAGCTGGGGAGAGAGTGAAATAAGGAATGACTGCTTAATGGGTACGGGGTTTCTTTTTGGGGTGATAGAAATGTGTTGACCTGGATAGTGTGATGGTTATACAACATTGTGAATTGCTAAATGCCACTGTATTACACACTTTAACACGTTAAATGTTATGTTATATGTAGGTTAGCACAATTTATTTAAAAGTTTTTTTAAAAAATGTATATTTGAATGCCAGGGCGTTTTGTTTTGTTTTGTTTTGTTTTGTTAGCTCTTTTTCACAACTGGCTACCATGCTCAGTAAGGCTTTAGCAACAGCAGCTCAGGGCTTTAGGTTTTACTCCCTCTGTGGGATGCTCCTGATTCTATCCTTGAACATACTTCATTTTGTACTAATTACCTATGATGGAACATCCATTTATGAACTTATTTGCCCATTTGTGGCATACCAAATTTTCCAAATTTGAGCACATCAGTTTCTCCTATTTCATAAACTTTTCTGTCATGTGAAAACAAAGAATGGGAAATCTCCTCGTTTGTGAAAGGATTTGATACCCAGTCTCAGAGTGATTCACTTTCTCAACGTGGTCATCAATGTTTCAGATTGTCCTTTTGCCATTACAGAGGTTAACTGGGGGTGTATGGGGAGGGATGTTTTTCTTTTGTAAAGTAGGAAAGGAGAACCAATTTGAGACTCCTCCCCAGGAATGTTCCCTGGCAGGTCAGATTAGGAAAGAGGATACAAGGAAGTCAAGAATCTGGAAATTAACTTCCTTAAAACTTTGAAAAGAAAATTATCTATGCCCAAGTAACTGAGGCAGGTCTTAACATACCCTAGGGGCATGCATTCCCAGTTTGAAGGCTATTGCTCTTTGCAACCACTTCTTTGAAATGTGAAGACTTGAAAACAAGTTCTATAGGACATTACTAGATGTTAAAAAATTAAAATGGGTATGTGTTCCATAATGAAAAAAATGGGGCAACCCCAATTTAACAAAATTTCTTCATAGTATTCTCAGAATGGATTTTGACTTTCTAAAGGGGTGGAGGGTATAGAATGCAATATTTTCCAAATTAATTTGGATGTGAAAGTTTTTCTTTTTCAGGGAGTATGATATGGGAATAGTGTTCAGTGAAACATGCTCTTAGAAACACATTAGTTATCTGTTGCTGAGTAACAAATTAACCAGAAAATTAGCTTAAAACAACACACATTTATTATTTCATAGTTTCTGTGGGTCAGAAGTCTAAGCTCAGCTTAGCTGGGTCCTCTGCAAGATGCAATCAGTGCATTGGCCTATGCGGGTCTCATCTGAATGTTAAACTGGGGAAGGATTCACTTGCAAGCTCACTCAGGTTGTTGGTAGAATTCATTTCCTTGTGGTTGTAGGTTTGAGGAGCTGACTCATTTTGTTTCTGGCTGCTGGCTGGAGGCTATTCTCAGTTCCTATAGGACACCCTCAGTTCCTTGCCAATTGAATCTCCTTTCATCAAACCCAGAAAGTGAGCAGAGTCTCTTTGCAAGACAGACATTGCCATCTTATGTAACTATCGTGTGCATTCCATTATCTTTGCCATACTTAGTTAGTTAGAAGCAAGTCATAGGTCCCACTCATACTCAAAGGAAGGATGTCTGTCACACTTACCTACATGCTTGGGTATCATTTTACTTCTGTTATAACACATTCAGTCTAGCAAAATTGAGCTTCAATGAGCATTTGTGGAATATGTGTTTGTATATCTTCCCTCACATGATAGATGTGTTCCTACTGAGTGGAATGTATTTTTAAAGTAAATTAACAAAAAGTAAAACACTATGGGACTTTGATATTGAAAAGAACCATAAAGATGTGAACTGGGAGCCCAGGCATCCAGGTGGTAGGCCTGGCTCTGACATATAGACTAGACAGGATGGTTAGAGGGTAGAAATGTTTATCTTCAGGTACTTTAGGAGGAAAAAAAAATACTCACAGTCTTGCTGGAAGAGAGAAACTTAGCTGGAGTTGAGTAACCCACCATTACTCCTTGCTCCGGCCTATCAAAAAGACTGAGTTCAATCTTTCCCCTTGAGGAGTCAGGAGAATCCTAAATAGAAAAATACTCCTCTCACCTAGCTGAAGCCTGAGGTAGAAGAATCTTAATAGAATATCATACAAATACAAGAAGGGGTTAGAATTGGGGCTCTATAGGAAGTACGTTTGCTAAACAAGGACACACACTTTAGGGGAATTTATTTGAGCCCTTCGGTGAAAAACCTTTCTGAGGCAGTGTTGGAACCAGAAGAGGTGAGTACATTCATATTCCCTTCAGCCCCTTCCCCCAAGCCCACAGTAGAGCAAAAGGCATGGGCTGCCTCTTGTGGTTTCCAGGGGAAGTGGGTCACTGTCAAGCAGCAGACCCCATAGGGCCAGTTTCTCTGATTCCCTCCCAACTTGTACCCTCAACTCAGCTCATCAGAGAGAAAATGTGATGTGTGGAATATGATGCACTAAAACAGGAAGAAAAATACATGGAACTGGTGTTGAATGTGTATAGGGCAAGAGGGGTTTGGTGGTGGTGATTTTTTTAAAGGATGCTCACAGCTTCTTTTATGTTTTATAATATAAGCTATGGACACTAAGAGCTTTGATTTCCCTTTGACATTTTGTCTGTTCAGTGAACTGCAGAGAAATGCAAACCTTTACAAGCCAGGGAAATCTATCTTCCCTGCATATGCTTAGAGTGTTTAAAGACTGTGATCTGATCTGTGTCTAACTTTTCTGTTTTCAAAGTTTTAGAAATAGCATTATTTTTTATTTTGTCCTTTTTAAAAATGAATTGGTAACAAATTCTGGGAAAGCATACCAAATCAACAACTATTCCATAGTTTCATATTATCTTCAGTATTCCTAACTATATCATTTCTGTCATTGCAACACCATTACATAGTATCCTTTAAAATATGATTCTTGGGTAAAGAAATATCATTCCAAAGCCACAACAACTCTAAAATGAAATTAAATTTTATATAGATTTTTTTGTCTCCTCTTTTATATTTTAATTCTCTTTGAGATTTGGGTCTTGTTTTCTTTTTTTTTTTTTTTTTTTAAAAGGATCTTATTTATTTATTTTTTTAGGAGGTTCCGGGGATTGAACCCAAGACCTCATACATGGGAAGCAGGCACTTAAGCACTGAGCTACATCCGCTCCCCTGGGTCTTGTTTTCAATAAAAACTTTCTTATCATATGAACCATTTCATTTATATTTTTAACCTCATAGCAATTTGGTTCTGATTCTTTATTTTGACATTGTCTGGCCGCATTGAGAAGTTCCAGGTCTTGCTCTGAGTGTTATTTGTAACGATGTAGGCTGTGGTCTGGTACCTTGAATCTCAGTTACCTTCTCAATAGAGACTTCTTCAGACAATCAGACTCTTCATGCTTTGAGTTTCCATCATCAATTGTAGCTTCTCTGTGCCACTTGGCTAATATTACTCCTTTCATTTTCTTTTCTTACTAGATTATATTACTTGAGAGTATTGCTAGAGTATCATTACTTGGAAATAAAATGTTTTAATAAATTAGAAAGGATGAGACAGAAGATATTCCATGCACTTAGACTTATTTGAGGAAAAAAAGTTGTTTAATATCTGTTACGTACCAGAACACTGTTAATGTCCACTATCTATTTAATCTTCATGTGAGTAGATGGGTCCTCCAATCCCTCATCCAGCATAAATGCCTCCTTCCAATGGCCTGAACTGGCCCTGTGTTTGCAGTTTACATCCAAGCTACTACCTGGTTATGTAATTGGTTATCAGCCAATTGGTTATGGAGTAATATGTGACTTGAGAACTGGACCAGTCAAATTACTTCACTTGAGAATTTACACTTAGTGTCCTGGAGCCTGGGATTAGTCAGTAGAAATCCCTGGAGTGAGAAAATCAGGGACCTGTCATGGTCAGTTTGGAATCATGGATGCTGATGAGTGATCAAAAAAAAGAGGGTTTACAGAGAGAGAGAATGGAACAGATCTTAGGAAAGGAAAATATGTGGGAGACTATAAAGAGGAATACTGCCAGTTAGCTGCTCTTATTCTTGAAGACTTTCCATTTCCCCATCCAAGCCCCTCAGAATCTTCCCAGCACTTGGATTCTATGAGGCATCCTTATGCTCACACATAAGATCTCCATTTACATAAAGTAGCTTGAGTAGATTTTTGTTTCTTACAAAAAACTATTTCTGACTAAGAAACTTCACAATCCTGTGAAAACTCATAATCACTTAAAATTATGACAAATTTTTGTTAAAAAAAAAATAGCAAATTGAGCCTGTCTCTTCCTTCTGCCTCTTGAAGACCAGTAAAATTTCAGCAAAAAAAAAAAAGAAATAAAAGGATATGCAATTACAGGTACAAGGATGAAAATAGAGTCAAATTTTGGAATGATGGGGAAGAACTTTAATGATTGGTAACGATTTCACTAAATAGAGGAGGCTGAGTGGCCCAAGAGCCCACTGAAGGTGATCAGAATCAAACCAATGCCTGTCTTAAGTCCCATAAAAACTCAAGAAACAGAGCCACCAGGCATGGTGGGAAGCTGAGGTGAAGAATGGGTATGAAGATAAATGAGGAACAGACAGTTGTCCAGGTACATCTCTTTAACTGGCCCAGTGAGAAGAAAGGAAGTTCCTTCTCTGCTAAAAGCAAACCAGAGCATCTCCAGACATAGGGACATCAGGTTCTCCTAAAGACACAAAGAAGGGCCTACTGACAACAGGGTGTTAAGTGAGGTTTTTAACTGTGGAGCTGTGAGATACTCTAGACCCACTTCAGCCCTGGCTCCCTAAACCCTGGCACACAGTCCTGAGACACATGGTCCTGCAAAGGAGTCTGAAGGATTCTTCCTGGAGAAAATAACCAGCCTCTCCAAAAAGACTCATAGGCACAAAAATTTGTCAGATTCTCCCATCAAAACTTCCTGTGGTGAAGCTCACAAACCTACAAACTGCCCCATATACAGAGTGTCCATTCTATAAGTGGGAATGGTCAGTCAAGGACTACTAGACATTTGAGCAAAGCCTTCAATGTGAAAGGTGAATAAAGAGGAGGAGAAGAATCTTTGGGGGAGCACAGGTGGGAACGAGTGCAAGATAACCTTGGCTAAAATGCAGGTTTGGAACTATGAATATTAGTGAGGAACTCTGAATTATCCAGAGCAGGACACTCAAGGCCAGAGACAAAAGCTTTATTAGATGAAGAGGTGAATTTAGAGACATCAGGTATTTAGGAATATGCTGCATTCACAGTTTGGAAAATTGTCTAGCAGCCCTGTGATAGAATTACCTCAAATGAGGAAAATCAGTAGCATTTGAATCTAACAAAAAATGCTACTAGTTCCAGGAAGCAAGGCATAGAAAAAATTTCACGATAGAAAAAGAAAATTTTATTATTGCAGTGAGGAACAACTGACTGCCTTGGACATAGTTAAAGAAAGGCATTCAGGGACCTTAGAAATGACATTGAAAAAAAAAAAACCCAAATAAAAAATTGACAAAAGATTGAGATTTGAACAGGCACTTAAGCAAGAATATAGTCATATGGCAGTAACATGAAAAGATGCTCAACATCATTAGTCAACTGGGAAATGCAAATTAAAACCACAATAAGAGACTACCACATATTCACTGAATAGGCTAAAAATAAAACAAAACATGAGAGCCCCGGCGGGAGCGGGCGGCCGGGCGCCGAGCAGCTGAGCAGGCCCGCGGCGGGTGAGGGGCCGGCCGGGGCCGGAGCTTGGGCGGCAGAGCTGCCGGGTTCTTCACCATGAGAGATTTTGGGGTGCTTCTCTGTCCTCTATGTAGTTGATAGTTTGGGTGGTGAAGAGATGGCTGACAGTGTCAAAACCTTTCTCCAGGACCTTGGCAGGGGAATCAAAGACTCCATCTGGGGTATTTGTACCATCTCAAAGCTAGATGCTCGAATCCAGCAAAAGAGAGAAGAGCAGCGTCGGAGAAGAGCAAGTAGTGTCTTGGCCCAGCGGAGAACCCAGAGCATTGAGCGGAAGCAGGAGAGTGAACCACATATTGTTAATAGAATTTTCCAGTGCTGTGCTTGGAATGGTGGAGTATTCTGGTTCAGTCTCCTCTTGTTTTATCGAGTGTTTATTCCTGTGCTTCAGTCAGTAACAGCACAAATTATTGGTGATCCATCACTACATGGAGATGTTTGGTCTTGGCTGGAATTCTTCCTTACGTCAATTTTCAGTGCTCTTTGGGTGCTCCCCCTGTCTGTGCTTAGCAAAGTTGTCAATGCCATTTGGTTTCAAGATATAGCTGATCTGGCATTTGAGGTGTCAGGGAGGAAGCCTCATCCTTTCCCTAGGGTCAGTAAAATAATTGCTGACATGCTCTTCAACCTTTTGCTGCAGGCTCTTTTCCTCATCCAGGGGATGTTTGTGAGTCTCTTTCCCATCCATCTCGTTGGTCAGCTGGTTAGTCTCTTGCATATGTCGCTTCTCTACTCACTTTACTGCTTCGAATATCGCTGGTTCAATAAAGGAATTGAGATGCACCAGCGGCTGTCAAATATAGAAAGGAACTGGCCTTACTACTTTGGATTTGGTTTGCCCTTGGCTTTTCTCACAGCAATGCAGTCGTCATACATTATCAGCGGCTGCCTCTTCTCTATCTTCTTTCCTTTATTCATTATCAGCGCCAATGAAGCAAAGACCCCTGACAAAGCATACCTTTTCCAGTTGCGCCTCTTCTCCTTGGTGGTCTTCTTAAGCAACAGACTCTTCCATAAGACAGTCTACCTGCAGTCTGCCCTGAGTAGCTCAACCTCTGCAGAAAAGTTCTCTTCACCGCATCCATCACCTGCCAAACTGAAGGCTGCTGCAGGCCACTGAATCTCCTGCCATCCGAAGAGAGTGGTGGGATTGGAAGGCTGCAGCAGATCTTTTCCCTGTTCGCCTTCTCCTATCCAGGGAAGGCAGGACCCACTCTGCCAAGGGCCCTCTGCATATTCCCTTCTTTCTGAGGAATTGGAATTTTTGTCTCTGGTGCACGTAAGGCAGAATCTCATGACACCCGTATGTGGATTTTTACCACCACCTTAACTATGTCTGAAAGGACCACAGGTTTTTCTGCAGCTGTTTTCTAGCATTTGCCAGCCCTTGTGCCTGGGCTGATTTGAATACTTGTTTTTCTCCCTGTGCCATTTACCCTCCTACCTCCCCGTCCTGCCTTCCACCACCTTGGATGAATGGATTTTGTAAATCTAGCTGTTGTAATTTGTGGATTTGTTATTTTGTTTTCCTGTGAAGCACATTGGATGTGGGGGTAAAGGAGTTGCTCCTGGTCACTCCCTTTATAGCCATCACTGTCTTGTTTCTTGTAACTCAGGTTAGGTTTGGGTCTCTTGTTTCACTGCAAAAAACAAGCCTGAAGAAATGGGACAGGAGGAAAGACCTCCCGGCCAGATCTGCTGGGTTTTGAGGAATGATTTCTCTCTTCCCCTTGAAGGGGAAAAAGCTTTTTTTCACTGGTACATTTAAAGTTCCACATGTGTGGGGAGGTACCAATTCTGGACAAGTGCCACTGCAATACAGAATGGTCAGAGAACCTAAACATTTAAACTCTGAGAGGTCTGAAATTTACTGTTGGCCACTGCCGCGTCTGTCTGGTATTTCAAAGGAATATTGGGTGCTGCAAATAGGAACTGAAGGGGTAAACTTATTAAACACATTAAACCTGAAAAAAAAAAAAAAAAAAAAAAAAAAAAACAACAACAACAACCAAAAACACAATTCCAAGTGCTGGGAGGATGTGGAGATGTGGAGCACCTGGAATCATCATACATTGCTGAAAGCCAAATGTTAAGGCCACATTGGCAAACATTTTGGCAATAACATAAAGTTAAGGCTACCATATGTATTAGTCAGGGTTCCCCAGAGGCACAGAATGAAAATATGTATACATATTAAGATGTTTACTTTAAGGAATTGGCTCAGGTGATTGTGGGGGCTAGCAAGTCTGAATTCCATAGGGCAAGCTGGACATTCCTATAATGGTGATGTTACAGTCTTGATTCTAAAATCTCTAGTAGAGGCCAGCAAGATGGAAACTCAGAGAAAGGTAGTTGGTGTAGTCTTGAAGCAGAATTTCTTCTTTTATGGAAACCTCAGTTCTTTGCTCTTAAGGCCTTTACTGGATTGGACAAGGTCCATCCACTTTACAGACGGTATTCTCCCTTACTTAAAGTCAAGTGATTGTAGGTGGTAATCTCATCTACAAAATATCTCCACAGCAATAACAAGGCCAGTGTTTGGCAAAAACTGGGCACCATAACATAGCCAAGTTGACACATAAAATTAACCATCATATCATATGTCCCAGCAATCCCACATCTAGGTATTTACCCAAGAGAAATGAAAACTGTATCCATACACAAATGCTTATAGCAGCTTTATAAATCCTCCAACTGGAAATCACTCAATGTCTGTCACCCAGTGAATGGATAAACAACTGTGGTACATCCATACAGTGAAACACTACTCAGAAATTAGAAGGAATGAACTGATACATTAAACATTGATGAACCATTTTAAGGAAAGAAGCCCTACTCAAAAGGCTACATTCTGTATAATTCCATTAAATGATATTCTGAAAAAAGGAAAATAATAGTGACAGAAAACAGATTAGTAGTTGCCAGTGGTTGGGGCGAAAGGAGGTATTGACAGTTAACTACAAAGGCGCATGAGGGAATTTTGGAGCGTATGTGTTGGTGGTGGTTATGCAACTAAATGCATTTGTCAAAACACACAGAAAGACACACTAAAATGTGTGGATTTTACTATATGCAAATGCTAATTTTTAGATTAAAAAAAGAATGAGATTTCTGGCTTGGGTGACAGATTGGAGAGTAACATTGCTGACATTAATAGTCAAGCTCCATTGGGCAGCAGACAAGCACAAGGGGGAACAAAGGCAGATCCTCTCTTGGCAAATAGAGTTTGAGGTAACAGAAATGCATACAGATAATATGGCCAATGTAGGTGGGCTCTTTTTATTGCTGAGTAGTAGTCCATTGTATGAGTATACTACAGTTTATCCATTCGCCAGTTGAGGGACGTTTGAATTGTTTCCAAGTTCTGGCAATTATGAGTACATTCTCTATAAACATCCATGTGGATACTAAAAGATCTGAGCAGAAAAATCATAGATTTATGTTCCACAAAACTGACAGAGTAGTTTTCCTAAAATGCAAATCTGGTCACCTTTTTCTCTGATTAAAATTCTTCACTAGTTCCTTATTGCCTGCAGCAGTGATCCTCCACTGTGAATGCATGTTAGAATCACCTGGAGCAGTTTTCAAACTGCCTAATGTTCAGGCTTCAACCCTCAGAGAATCTGATTTAATTGATCTAAGGATGGAGCTCGAGTGTCAGTTTTTTAGTAGCTCCTCGTGTGATTTTAATATGTAATCAATTCTACAGAACTAAATCCAAGTGCCTTAGCAAACTCCCATAGCCTTTCAGAAGAAAGCTGCATTCTATCTTCCCATATTCTTATCACTTCCTGCCCTGCATTCTCTTGGATCCAGACATGTTGAATCATCTTTAACCTTTGAAAATTCTTTGCCTTTGCACATGTTATTTCATCTCTCTAAAACATTACTCCCATTACTACTTTTGATAAATTCATGTACCTTCAACCCCAGACTCAATTATTACTTTTATGGAGTAAAAGCTTCTCCCAGGCTTATTTGCTGCTCCCATCCATGTTCTATAGCACCCTTTATCAACCTTTACTAGGGTGCTAATCATGACAATTTTCTATCTGTATGTATCTAGCACCAGACTACAAACTGTTTGAGGGCAGAGACAGTACACTGCATAGTACATGGGTCTTAGTAGAGGCTGTTTGATGAATGAATTTAGAAACAGTAATCAACATACAAGCAGAAGAAACATAATAATGGGTGGTATAATTGGGGGAGCAGGAATAAAACAAGAGTAGCAATCCAGAGTAGAAGATGGGGTGGTCAGAAGAACATGTCAGTGAACAAAGAAGTGCAGTTGGTCAATCCAACATGGGTTGGGCCTTCGTTGAGTATGTGCTGTGTGACAGACATAGGCATCTTTTAAAATCTTTATTTAAGCCTTTTGGGAGGTTTGAGGCTAGCCTGGTCACTACCTCACCACTTGTCCTTTCTGGATTATGAACCAATTGAGAAGCATACAGAGAAGCCACATGAAAATTAAAAATATGATATGTCTATTATTGGTAAAGCTGGATTGTACTTGAAAATGGATCTTATACTTCTTTGCCATTAAATTACACTGGCTTATTAACCTAGGTGTAGAAATGATGTTATCACATGGTAGAGGAGAGAAATAAGAGGGGTGAAATGTGAGCAATAATAATAATTTAAAAACCACTCTTACAATGGGATGTGGCTAGAAAGAGGCAAAGAGGAAATAGAAAACCTTTTTGTAAGTAGTTCCCCAAGAGGTTAGTAGTTTTGAAGTATTTTAAGAGATTACTATTCTATGAACCATGGCAGGAACATGGGGTGAGAAAGAAAAGTATAATTCCTGTATACCTTACAAGACATGTATTCTTATCTCTGTTTTACAGTCTAGAAAACTAACGCTCAGATAAGTTAAGTCACTTGTCCAAGATCACAAGAAGTATTGGAATTGGTGTAGAAATCAGGCTGACAACTCAAAATCTACACTCTTGTCTCCTACCTCATACCATGTACAAAAATTAATTCAAAATAGACCAAATGCCTAATTATAAGGGCTAAAACCATACAACTCAAAAGAAAATATAGGGGGAAATTATCATGGCCCTGGATTTGGCAATGAACTCTTAGATATAACACCAAAAGCATGAGTTAAAAAATAGACAAACTGGACTTCATCAAAATTAAAAACTTTTGTGCATTAAAGGACATTAGCAAGAAAGCGAAAAGGCAACCTCAGAATGCAAGATAATCGTTACAAATCATATCTAATAAGGGTTTAATATACAGAATACATTAAGAGCTACTAAAACTCAACAATAAAAAAGACAAATAACCTGATTAAAAACTGGCAAAGACCTGAATAAGACGTTTCTCCAAAGAAGATATACAAATGGTCAATGAGCACATGAAAATAGATATTCAACATCATTAGGCACCACAGAAATACAAATGAAAACCACATGAGATACCACTTGACACCCACTAGGATGGCTATTATATAGAAAGGAAGGAAGGAAGGAAGGAAGGAAGGAAGGAAGGAAGGAAGGAAGGAAGGAAGGAAGGAAGGAAGGAAGGAAGGAAGGAAGGAAGGAAGGAAGGAAGGAAGGAAGGAAGGAAGGAAG